>BSBK01011782.1:0-176011 GCA_027943335.1 Chamaecyparis obtusa
AAGTTGCTTAAATATAAGTAGAAAAAATAGTATTCATGGGGTCACCCACTCTACAAAATGCTCCTTAAAATATTGAGCAGTGGCTGCTAGCAAAAATAAGCTAAGCAACTACACGGGGACCTGCCCTTAGTTGCATGTTACGTAGGAAATATATATTCACTTGCATGTTAATTAAGGAAGATATATCCAGTTGCATGTTACTTGGGAATGATATATTTAGTTGCATGTTATTTAAGGAAGATATATTTAGTTCTTTGTTATTTAAGGAACATATATTCAGTTGCATGTTATTTAAGGAAAATATATATTCAGTTGCATGTTACTTAGGAATGATATATTCAGTAGCATATTATTTAAGAAAGATATATTTAGTTGCATATTTTTTAAGGAATATATATTCAGTTGCATGTTATTTAGGAAAGATATATTCACTTGCATGCTATTTAAGAAAGATATATTATTTGCATGTAGCGGTAATCTATATTTAGAAATTCTATTTTTAGAAATAAAAATAATAAATAAATTTTTTAAAGAAATATTTTTTGAAATTTGCATGTAGCAGTATTCTGTATTCAGTAATAAAAAAAATTATTAAATTTTTTTTCTTACATGGGAATTATTTTAGAAAATAAAAAATAAGAATAATAATGATATATATAATTAAATATTATTTGATGATAATTTAATGTTGATGTGTTTATTATTGGAGTTTTTCGTTGTGTTTGATTGTTGGTATGAATAGCATTAAGTTGGCTTTTAAGAATTGTTATCAGATGCTTAGGGTTTTACCTTTTTACAATGACATAAATATTTACAGTGTTTGTAATGTGATAATGGTTTTGATCTTTTTACTCAACTTTTGTTCATTGTAAGGTCATGTTTTATGAACACCTTGAGGGTGTGTATTTGATGTTATGGTTTTGAGAATTAGTTGTTGAACTCCTTATGGTTTTGTGGGAGCTGGATTTTGATCATTATGTTTGATTTAATTTTATGAGATTAGGTTAGGTTATCTAGGTGTTAGAGGGGAAGTGGCTTACTTTAGAGGTGCTGAAGCTCGAAAGTGGCTTCCTGGATATCCTTTGCAAGTTACTTAATAAAGTGATAACTTAAATACATTGAGAGTTTTAAAATGAATTAATAAGATGTTTGAGTTCCTCACCTAAACCTTGAGCACTAGTACAGGCTAAGATGATTTGTGAGAAGATGTTGGCCGCCTGTGTAGATTGGATGAGGCATAGTTGGTAGCCTTGTATGTATGATAGGTTACTAATACTGCATAGAGCCACTAGGGGGCCGAGGTCCAGAGAGACTGCTAATATAACTCTAGAGTTGACTCATGTGATGACACTTCTCTTTATCCATCTTAGGTTTCCTACATGTGTTGGTTGCCTTTGGAATTAGTATGTTTACCTTTGCATTTTGAGTTGTACCTCTTGAGATAGAGATATTCCACGATCCGTTGCTTAGTTTTACCTCATGTTGATTTTGGTATTGTTATAGAGTGGGGTTTGTTATTATCTCCTCAACATGGTGGGAGTGGACCTTTGTTTCCACAAGTTCGGGTGGCAGTGATTCTATTACCATTGAGATTCTGACACTGGTGATGATGCTAGATGATCCTTGTTGTTGTTACCTTCTTGTTCTTGTTGTAGACTTGCTCTTAGCTTTCGTATATTGTACTTGTACTTTGTATCTTGGTTTATTATTACTTACCCTACGACTTGTGTAGTGGATGTTGATTCATTGTGTATACCTTATGGTATCAAATTTATCTAGGTTTCATTTATGAGATGATGTATTTGTTATTCATTTGTATTATATGGAGATTGTATATTGTTTGTTGTATTTCTAGTAGATTAATTAACTTATGTAAATTCTACATCATGGAACCCTTGGGATTTGTAATCTGTAAATGAATTATATTTAAGAGTATGTATTGGCTTATGTTATATTGCTTCCACTTTGTTATTCATTATTGTTTGTGTATAGTGTGAAAATTGATCCACACTCTATACAAATGAGAGGAAGAATACCAAGATTTATCCTCCAATGAGACCCAATTAACAAAAAGGTAAGTGTCAATTTATGATCTGTACAAAGGATATAAATGGCTTGGGTTAACTTCTCCCTCACCTCTAGAAAGAGAGGGTTTAGGAAAGAGCAATTGAGAATATTTGAAAAGTAAATCTAGAAGAATAATATTGAAATGAAGAAATAAAAAGTATCTGCTAAAAACCTTGTTAAACGGTCTCAGAAACTGTTGATTTTCGTGATCCTAAACCGAAACTGTGAGATCTACAAAACCTAGAAATGTTTTTCTTTTCAGGTCTAGGTCAACCTTGACCTGCACTGCTTCAACGAAAATTCTGTTCATAGATCTCGAAAGTTTTCAAAAAAGGGTATTCGAATCTGCTCTGGAATTTGATGTTCCACACCTGTACCTACAAGAAAAATAGGTTTTGTTTGTTTTGGATGAGGGGTTTTCCTTGGTCAAACCACAGTTTTGGAATTAACCTTGAAATATAATTGAAATTGCAGTAATAAAAAAAGTAAATAGAATAATTCACCTTGCCTATGTTGAAACCCTTGTGGAGGATTCAAATCCTTGAATCCACAAGTATGGATGCTCCAAATGGATGTAGAATTGTAGGATGTAGGATGTCTCAAATCAATTTCCTTTAGATCTTCAACACCAATCTTGAATTGATCTTGGAATAGGAAGAAGCTTGAATGGATATGGATGGAGAAATATTCAACAAGAGGGCTCCATAGAGCTTGAATCCTTCAATGGCTACTAATGGATCTCCTTGAGAATTGAATCTTGAATGCTTGAAGGCTTGAATGCTCACTTTGTTAAATTATGCATAGATGATCCTTCCTCCGATTTCTTGATGTGATTATGTGATTGCTTGATTCATAATACTTGGATTGAAATGAGAGGAGAAGGCTTCCTTATATACTAGTCTAGGGCACAAACTTCTAGAGAGGCCAACATAGGAGAAATAAATTTCCATTAAGCCTATACCCTTAGAAGTGGACCTAAATTAAATATCTTTTAAGAGTTTACCATTTCAAAGCCCGAAACAACCGACCCAGAAGTGGGAAATAAATCTTTCTGAAACTCGACATCCAGAAACCTTTAGAATTTGAAATTTGGACCCTGGGTTAGGGTCGAGGTTGACCTTGACCAAAAAGGTCGACCTTGACCCTGAGGTTAAGAATCTCAAATTCACAGAGAAGGATGCCAGAAACAGGTAGGAAAGAACTGGAAAACAAGGCAGGACAGGAGAAATGCTAGATCCAAGTCAAAGACCCATTCAATGCATTTGACATGAACCCAAACCACCTACTTGGAGGGCTAAACTAGTCCTAAATGGAAGTGCTTCCATTTTTCGATGATACAGTTTGTAAAATTTTATGAAAAAATATTTTGTAAACTTAGTAACATGTTTTAGGTTAATTTCTCCTAGGTTCCCTGGCAGGGCATTACATATTGATCCATTTGGTTTAAAACAACCGTACCTATAAATCATATATCATGTAAAAGGGAGAAAATGGTATTCTAAAATTCTCTTATATTTTTTTTTATGACCTTTGTGTGAAACATTATGCTCAATATATGTCTCTGTGTAGGGCTATGAGAGTGTAGAGCAGGTTGTGAAGGAAAGACTTATGGTTGAAGTATTTTAAGTTTCTTGTAGGTTTTTGTGGGATTCCATTCGTCATGATTATCTTGTGTAAGGTTTGCCATGTACTAACTAAGATGTTATGTTGTTTATTTCTTGATTGGGTTGTTGCCAAGTATGCTCCAAGAGTGCCAATAAGCATGATTGTGTAAACACTATTTTGAGTTTTTGAGAAACATTGCATTTTTCCTCCTTACCTCTGGATCACGATCATAGGGAAAAGTTTCCAAATTAAGGAGACACTCAAACAAAAAAAATTGTTCAAGCTTATATGTTTTAGCATATGTGGGTTGATACTTGAACCATGCTAATCAAAGATATAAAGTCTAAAGTCAATGATTACTCAAAATATCATTGCATGTTCTTCATTAAACAAAATTAAAAAGATTTTAATAAGTTAAAATTCTATAAAAATATTATATATAAGAAAACAAGAAAATGCATAAAGAAGCTCAAGAGTGATAATGGTGGAGAGTTTATCTCAAAAGGTTTGAAGAATTATATATAAATTTATGAATCCAAAGATAATTGACATCCTCATACGATCTAGAGAAAACAATATTTTTTGAATCCAAAAACTAATTGGCTAGACTATCAAATAATTTGTAGGACATATATAGAGCTCTATGACATACCTTGTAAATAGAGTTCCAACCTTGAAGTAATTATTGGAGAAAATATCAAAATAGGTTTGGTGAAGGATAAATCTAATGGCAATTCTTGAACTTAGGTATTTTGTTGTATAGAAAATCTACACACACACACACACACACATAATGAGTAAAGGAAGAAAATGGACATGAAAATTCAAAAGTGCGTACTTTGGGATATGTATTGACACTTGATGGATACAATATTTATGAGATTAGTAAATTCTTAATGATAATTGATAAACATGCCATATTTCATGAAAGCATGTGCATACCAAATAAAGTGGGAGACAATGAATTTCCTATAACTTTAAATGTTTATAGGCATTTGAAAAAAATCACTTATGGGAAAATAATCATTTTAAATTTTCTTCAGCATGATTTGAAATTGAATCTAATAAATTATTTGAAGCATCGAAGAGTCCTAAAGAAACTAAATGAAAATATGTTTTTAATTCTAAAGACAAGCCATTATGACCAACAAGATTTGTAGATTAACCACACTTCATCCAAGGAGAAAACTATTGGGTGCAAATGGTTTTTTCAAATAAAAACTCAAAAAAAATTGACACATTAATCACACACAAGGTTCAATTGGTAAAAAAATAAATATTCAAGAGTGTATTACTCTCGTCATTATACATTTTCATCCATGACAAAACTTACATTTATTTAAGTTTTTCTTGTTAGTAGAATTGAGGACTAAAAAATTGATCACATGGACATCAAAACTACATTGCTTAATGGATAAATGGAAGAAGATCTATCTATATAGACTAAATACAAGGATATATGGTTCTAAGGAATGAAGGGTTGGGGTGTGAACTCTAAAAGACCCTATATAGATTGAGACAACCACTAAGAGCTTGGTACCAATAAACTGACATGTATCTCTATTTTGTTGGTTTTATGAAAAGTAAGTCAATTCAAATGTTTATATATTTAGAATATACTTTAGGAATATTATAATTTCATTATATGTGGATGATGCAATCATTTTTAAAAAACAAGTGACCAATAAAATTTTTAACGTGACCATTCACAAGTACATTGGATCAGCGAAGATACAAGCTTGTGATCACAATGGCCCAGTGAGGGTTTGAACCTTGGTGGGTACAACACCACCACCACCACTTAAGAAACACACTAAGTGATGAACCCCAAAATGATGCAATCATTATATGTAATTATATCTCACTATTAAATGACACAAAAATAATACTAGTTTTTTGAGTTTGAAATAATAAATCATAAAGAAACTAAATATTAAACCAAAAAAGTAAATCGCAAACATACTATTTAATAAAAATAAAATATAATTTAATCAAGATCAATGAATTTATTTTAAACCAAAAATGAATTGCATGTATAAATAAATTGCATGTAATATTAGTAAAAAAAATGATTAATATTCATGAAATTATTTTTTTCATTATTTCACCTTTAATCTTTCTTATTCTTCATATTAAGCTCAAATGTATAAGGTGGTCGAAGGGAAAGAAGCATGTTGACACAAAAAATTATAAAAATCTACAATTGTTTTACACGGGCATTTTGAAATATCATTTTGTTGAAATTGTTTTATTTTCATTTAAGTATATAAAAACTATTGGACTACCACTCGGTTAATAAAAAGAGGAAAAAATTAAAGACACAAGCATCCCTTCTTATAGTCAAAGGAGAAATGAATTCATTTACAAGAAAAATATCTATAAAACATATCATTATACTATTTTTTTTAATATTTCTTAATAATTGCTTTCTATGTATGTTTTCAACATACACAATGTTCAATATATTGATGCTTATATTGTATATATTGAAAGTGATCCAATAACATAACCATCATTAAAAATGAATATCTAATCATCAATATAGTCTTATCATGATCTATATTTTAATCAATGATGCCACAAGTGAAATTGTATAAAAATAGAAAATAGTATAATATAAGATCTTTATCAACCCTTCATTTGCTTCTTCTTAGCAAATCTTTCTTAGGTAGGGGAACTAGTATTGGACGGTCCTTCCAAGCTTAATATCTCAGTGTATGATGATGGCTCTTCTCTATCCATGCTAACTTGCCCTTTTCCTAAATATGGTGGTGGAGAATGTGAAACATGAGCTTCTATTTTTCCTTCTAGCATTCCAACAATTGTGGACATTGAAGGCCGCAACATAGGAGTTCCATGGGTGCATAATAGGCCCACATTGATCACTCTTAAAACTTCTTCCATAGAATAGTTTGATATTTTTAGATTCACATCAATCAAATCCAGCAACTTTTTCTTCTCATACAAATGCCAAGTCTGTAATGCAGTCACAAAATAATAATTATTAATAATTAGAAAATCTGTTTCTATTGTAATTCATTTTTTCAATATTATTATAAATTATTTTTTATGATTTTTTCTATAGCAAATTATTTTCTAAAAAATATTAAAAATTATTGTTTGGATTTTGAAAAAAAATGGTCTACTATAAGTGACATACATATTTTAGATATATGCAAACTTGAAGAAAAATATATTCTTAGAATTTTATTATAATTTTTAATTAATTTGAATGCATTAAATGATATATAAGTATAGATCATAATTATTTTTAATTAATATAGTAGTTTGAATGGTTGTGGATGAGTATGTTTGTTTGTTAAAAGCTTTTAAAAATAATTTTTCCTTCAATTTGAATACATCTAAAATGTGAAAAATCTTATATCTACCTTTGAAATTAATTGCACATTAGTTAGAGGTTTAGTTAAAATCTTATATCTACACTAAGAAATTAATTGCACATTAGTTTGAGGTTTAGTGTAGATATAAGATTTTAACTAAACCTCTAACTAATGTGCAATTAATTTCAAAGGTAGATATAAAATTTTTCACATTTTAGATGTATTCAAATTGAAGGGAAAAATAGATTTAAAAGCTTTTAACAAAGAAACATAATCACCCACTCCTAGAGAAGTTGTTGTTTGCAATTTGTCTTAATCTTCCTCTTCAAAAAGGTGCTTAGGTATTTGCTGGTCAAGGTAGTAGTAGAAGCAACTATCCTTTTCTACCGATTAATCGAGAGGGTTGTTGGAGACCCCCTCTTCATGAAGTTTTAAAAATTAACACTGATGGCTCATCTTGAAGAAATCCTGGATAAAGTTGACTGGGATAGTTCTGATAATTGAAATAACAAGACTTAATTATGACATCAAAATCGAATTAACACCCTTAAATAAATAAATCAATTCCTTGAAACCATAGAAACTTTACTTTTATCAGTGATGTGGCGTTTATCAACAAATTACATTTTAAGAAATATAAGGACATTTGATTAACGTGACATTTAAATCTTAATTTTTCTTTCTATATAATTTTAGACTATGCTTTCCAACATGTATTAAGAAAACAGTTATATTCTTACCCATTCCAACAGATAAACCATCTCTCCCTCCAAGGTCTTCTCTGTGTGAGTTCTGCCACTTACAACTTCTAGGACTACCACTCCAAAACTGTACACATCTGCCTTCTCTGTAAGTTGACCTTTTAAAGCATATTCCGGTGCCATATATCCACTGGGAAAAAAAATATAAATGATTGAGAGTTGTCAACTTCATGTACATTTTCACAGTTTTGTTGGTTGAAGTACTGAATGATAACATTTCATTTTGGGAAGGAGGAATCTTACATTGTTCCTGCCACTCTGGTGTTGACATGAGTTTCCTCTCTGTCAAATAACTTGGCTAGTCCAAAGTCTGAGATTTTTGGATTCAAATGCTGATCTAGAAGGATGTTCGAGGCTTTGATATCTCGATGTATAATTCTCAGTCTTGATTCTTCATGCAAAAATGCCAGCCCACGTGCAATTCCAAGGCAAATGTTGTATCTTTGAGGCCACTCAAGCTTGAGTCTGAATTCTTCAGGACCTATAAATAGCATTACAAACTCTTTTCAATAGATGCTTTCAAAGTTTCCTAACTGTGAAGGAAACTCATGATTTTGTGAATAGGTGGTTACAGAATACATTTAGTTATTAATCTATATATAAAAACTTATTATAGGAAGTGAATAAATTGAGAATTAAGATTATGGATATTATCAAATAAAGTGAGAATGAGAGATTATGAATATACCAAATAAACTGCGTGCTAGACTGTTGTTCTCCATGTATTCATAGACCAAGAGTAGTTGTTTTCCTTCTATGCAGCATCCATACAATTCAACGAGGTTGGGATGCCGCAGTGCAGATATTGTACCCACTTCATTAAGGAACTCCCGACTGCCTTGTCTTGACTTGGGAAACATCTGCTTTACTGCAATCATTTTTCCATCTGGAAGAATACCCTGATAAGAAGGAAAAAAGCATTAAAGAAGTTGCTAGACATTTCATGGCACTTGCCAAATATCAATGTGGGTTTTTATGTACCTTGAAAACAGCACCAAATCCGCCTTCTCCTATCTTATTCTCAGGGTTGAAGTCATCTGTGGCAGTTTTAATCACCTCTAGACTGAAAGTATTGGAAATTGACTCTATATCTCTCAACTCTATGTACAACATGTAGACAAACTTGTGTCAGTGCAGTGGCATGTGAAATGTGGTACAAATGGATAGTATATTGCAAGCAAGAAACATTTCTTATCACCTGCATCATCTTTAGCTGCGAAGGATCTGTCCTTCGTTTTATTTCTTTTTCTTAAAAAGATGAATAACATGCACACTGCGAAGCCTAAAACAATTACTGCACCACAAGCTATGCCAATAATCACTGTTTTGTTGATTTTTTTTCCGCCACTGCTTGTGCTGTTGCTTTTGAAGTCTGTCAAAATAAAGAAAGATGAACTTTGAAAACAAATCTTAAATGTTGGAATATACCTTCCACTTAAACAGGTATGATCAGGCATTGAACATGTCCTAAAAAAAAAGTTGGGAACATCTATTTCAGTTTTAGTTTGCAGTCATTAAAAATCCAGTTTGCTGTTGAACAGTTCCTGTTAACTGTCATCATAGGTAACATAACTATAAGTAGTAGTTGAGTTATTATGTATTCATAAATATGTAAGTATGTTTCATGAATAATATTGATGGTGATTCCTGCAGCAATATTTCTTCCACTGTTCTGTTTTGATTCTCTGTTCATGTTTTCTATTTTAATTTTGATATCATAGCTGTGTTTTATCCTTTCCTATGAAAGCCATACTTCTGCTTCTCGTGTGAAGTTCTAGTAATTTCTTTGCAAACATTATGAAGACAAGTACGTCATAAGCCTGAGCGATAAAGCTGCATTTGCTTGAATGATGCAATAGAAAATAGTTAGAAGTTCACTAGTTCAAGGTGTTTGTGGATCAAAGACACAATATCTTATTGGATTATGAGACATATATGTAAAGATTGGTGTGCAATAATTCATAGAGGGATCCACAACTCGAAAGTTTGACATCATATCTTTATAACGGTGGTGAGATATTTAATGTACAAATGGTGTCCAATGATCTTGAGAACTTAGATGGTAGCTGAGTCAGTATACTTGCACTCGTGAAGTATCTTAAAACTTAACAATTTATACAATCTATTTTCTATTGTTTTATATAAAGTCTTACTGATTCAAGAACTGTTTTCAAAGAACAATTTTTACACAATCGATTTCCTATTGTTTTATATTGTAACATTAAGAAAGGGTATTGGAATATTAAACAGGTGTCATCAGCTATGATATTCAACATATGTGAAAAAGAAATTGGAAACATGTCTGTTAGTTATAGTTTGTTGTCATTATATATCCAGTTTTCTGTTGAACAATTATAGTTAACTATCACCATGGCCAGCATAATTATAAGAAATTGATGAGTTATTTGATGAATAAGATAGCTAGTGATTCCTGCAGTAATCTTTCCTCTATTCTTCTGTTCCGATATGTTTTGATTCTCTATTCATGTTCTTTATTCTTATTTTTAAAGACCATTATTTTTCTATTAGACATGAAACTCATATGTGATTTACAAAGCTGAGCGCTTGGGCACAACCAAAATATATTTTAATCAGAAGTATTAGAAAAAGAATTGGCAGAAACTAAAATTAATGGGAACTGTTCAGATTACACAATCTAGATTCTAGAGGCCTGCTACCAGATTATGTCATCCAACATTGAAGTGAATAGAAAGCAGGTTATTTAATTGCATTAGTAATCAAACTTTTCTATACCATCACTCAATACACAAGTTCATATGCAAAGGAATCTTACTTGGAGTGGTGATTATGATAGCTGATACCAAAGGTCCATATGTTCCTTTCACTGGTACGTCATATGTTCCCTTTCCAGCCCAAAAGAAGTGAATCTCCAAATAGTTCTCAGTCACATTCACAGTGAAATTCTTTATTACTACCTTGTATGAGCCTCTAGCATCATCCTTGATATTAAAATCTTTCAATCTTCTACTTCCCTACATAAGTTCCAAAAATTAAATAGTCCACCTATAAAAAAAATCAGCAAATGAAATGCTGCCATATAGTTTTATGTTAATGTGTGCTAAATAATTACACAAGATCAAAGAAAAATCTAGATATCAATAAGAAATAATTACATAAAGGAAAAGAGTATATTGTTATATATACCTGAATATAAACATCAAAGATACGCCTTCCTAGACTTGCAAAGGTTGTTCCATTGGATATTACTATCTCAGCAAAGTGGAGTTGTACATTATATTGTCCATTTTGAAGGCACAATGCATAGTATCTCAAGGAGCTGGAGGCACAACGTGCTGTTCCATACAATTCTGTGTCTATTCCTTTGGCAAATTCAGAGATATTTCCTGTCACTATCGATTTATGGTCTTCAGCATCCATAAAATGGCCTGTGTTGCTGACTGCCCATTTCTTATCAGAGCTGAGAAAGTAGGAGGAAGGGCCTAATGCATTAAAATCCCCCTCGTAAGTCTCCCATCGATCACCTCCGCAATTAATGGCCAAAGAAGTATCTGCCAATTAAGACATGAATACACATTTTGAAAGTATTTATACTCTAAATCTCATCTAATTCATCTACAAATATCATTAAATTTATTTGCTTGGATATATCATTCTAGGGATCACTATTTCACTCTTATTACTAAATTTTGTATTTCTTCTTTGGATTGTTGCGATTTAAATACCCATAAAATATAAAATAATTGTTTGGAGATTAATGCCGAAGTAAGCTGCAACAACACATCATCAAGTTACAGTGATGTCTCGGACTTTCAAACATAGAAATAAAGTGTGGAAAATTGTAGTATGTAGGTGGTTTTTAATTATTTAGAAACAAAAATTTAGATACATAATTGATTGTGCATTAATAGTTTATAGTATTTAAAAATAAATATTAGTATATTTATTTTTGGAGAAACATAGCAAAGTATGTTTGTACATTGTTATGGAGTCATAGAATAAAGGAATGAATATAGAAGCCTACAAGGGCTTGTTGTTCACCCATCCCTCATACTTTTCTAACTGATATATCTTTTTTTAATAGCTTTGACCTTCTTGAAGTTTAGGATATGGTCAAATATTTCAAGTTGGAGTTTAACAATGTAAACAAGGCGCTGAATAATAGGATCTTGGATGGTAGAACAACCAGTGGGGATTCTGTCACTCCTTTCTTGGAGATTTCCATAATGGGCCCTACACTACAATCCCTAATTGAACCCGAGCTAAGTTCTTTAGAGTGATCAATTAATGATGTCCGTGCTACGGATCCCCTAAAGGAATTACTCCTCCAATAGACCAAGGGAGCCCCCAAGATCCCTTGCCTTCTATTGACTATTCTTTGGAATTGGTCCCCATAGATGACACTAGGAAAGCTCGTACTCTTGATTTGGCTGAAAAAGCCCAACCTTTCAAGTCTGGCACCCATCCTTCTGAGAATAAGACATACATAGATAGCCTTGGTCTTATAGTACACAAAAGGAAAAATAGAACAATAGACTTCCTTGGTTCAAATTCCAAAAGGAAAGGGGTTGATAACAACCTTCCTAAGTGCGTTGACAACTTTAGGGTAGGTGTGGATGTTTTTGACTAAGTTTTAATGCCAAGATTACAATCCATATCTTGGAATGTTAGGGGGTTAGAATCCTCTGACATAAAGTATATTGTCAAAAATCTTATAAATAAATTTAGGAACAAAGATGCTATTTTTTTGCAAGACGTGAATGAAAACTAGTTTATGCTAGAAATTAATCTTAAATACATTTGAAGTGATGCTTCATACTATGTTACCAATCATGAAAGAGATAAATGCATAAATGCTATTTTTCTTTCCAATAGGTCGTCTCAATAAGTCAATGAACTTGGGGTCTCTTTGTGTAATAGAGTTGTTTGGTTCATCATTGAGAAAGAGGAACAAACCTTTGGGCTTTGTTCCATTTATGCCTCTAATAATTATAAGGAAAGAGCTAAACTTTGGAAGTACTTGTACAATCTAAAAACCTTTTCTTGGATTATTGAAAGGGACTTCAATATGATTGAAAATTATGAGAACAAAAAAGGAGGAAATAATATAGAATGGAAAGGTAATGAACTCTTTTATTGGGCTAGAATAAAGTATAAAATTAGCTTGCTTGATTTCCTTGAAAGAAAAAAAAGAAAACCATAACAACATCTAGTATAGGTGGTGTAACTACGAGAAAGGTAGTAAAATAATGTACAATAGGCTTGACATATATAATGTGAATAAAGATTGTTTTAGCTTCCAAATTGTGGAAGGTGGGTATGGCAACCATCTACTCTATTTGACTACCACCCCATAATTGTTGATATTCAATTTATTAAACATGAATACAATAACTCTAGTAGATATGATAATTTTCTGCTTAACATACATATCTGTCAAAAGATGAGGACTACTGCAATGCTATCATCATGTTAAGACAAATTAACCAGTGGATGCTTAAGGATAAGAGTGTTATTGAGAAGTGGAAAACTAATCTTAGCAGTTGGAAAATAACTTTTTAGACCATTTGAAAGAAAAAAACTATGGATAGTAGGAGAGTTGAAATAGAATTGAATGAGAGTCTTTGTGAGGAAAATAAGAGGCTAAAGGAGAACCCATCAAACCAAGATATCAATAATGAATTGATTAATGTTAAAAAAAAAACACTAAGAAGGCTTCAGAAGCATAAGATAAAAGGTAAGAGAATCAGGTCTAAGTTGAACTGGATAAAGAATGGAGATAAGGGCTTGAAATTATTTTCTAATTTTTTGAAGAATAAATGAACTAGAGAGAGAATCAATAAGATCTCAAATGAAAACCAAGTGGTGCAAGATCAAGATGAAATAAATTCAACATGTTTCTGACATTTTATAAAATGTTGTTCACTTCTGAAGACAAAGATCCAAAGTGTCATGAAGCTAGAGAATTTTGGAGAGCCATAATTCCTAAAAAGATACCAAAGTACAATTTTCTCTATTTTGGAGAAAGATATCTCCTTATTTGAAATCCAAAATGCTATAAAAACTCTAAATAATGGTCAATCTCTTGGGGATGATGGACTCCTTATTGAATTCTACAAAGTAAACATTGATGGGATCTACAAAGATATGCTACAAGTTTACAAGGAGGCTAAAAATAAATGATTCTTGAGAAATGATATAAACAAAGGCATCATTAAGCTACTTCCCAAAGATGGTGACATAGCCTTGATAAAAAAATACAGACCCATTACCCTACTCAATGCTTCCTACAAGATTTTGGCCAAAATAATGACCACTAAATTGATTAATATCCTCCACAAATTTATCAGTAACACTCCAAAAATATTTATAAGAGGTAGACACATTCTTGAAAACTTGATCATTGGTTCATAAGTTATGAATTGGGCCAAAGAAGAGAAGAAATATGTTGGTATGTTTTTATTAGAATTTGAGAAACCATATGAAAGGGTTGAGTGTTCTTTTCTTATCATGTCTCTCTAGGCTTTTGGATTCCCCCAAAACTTATGTCATTGAGTTCATATATTGTTGAAGGATGTCAAAACTTGGATTGATACCAATGGTTTCAAATCAAAGAGCTTTGAGTTGGAAAGGTCCGTTAGAAAAGGGTGTCCACTAACACCTTCACTTTTTGTTATTGCCTCTAATGTGTTTTATTATATTCTAAGTGACTCCACTATCTCACCCAATATCAAAGGCATCAACATCCCTAGTAATGATATTTTGATTAATCTATTATTTGTTGATGATATAGTCCTCTTTGTGAGTATCATTGAAGAGAATATAAATTCTTTGATGACTAAACTTAATACTTTTTATTTAGTCTCAGTAACTAAACTATCCCCATCCTAGTCTATCATGCTATGTTAGCACAATGAGTCCCCTCTTTGGTTCTCCAAATTTGAGTTTACTTTGGGGGGTGGGGGGGGGACTCTAAACAAGTGATATACCTTGGCATCCCTTTTTTCATTATCTATTTCCTAAAGGACATGTGGTTTTGGATTAAGGCCAAGATTAAAATAAAAATCAGAAAGTAGAATAAGTAGTTTTTTCTCTAATGGGTAAAATTTAGGTGTGTGAAAAGATTTTCTATTCTTGTAACCTTTATTATTCTTCTCTCTAGGGAATAGAACCCTAGAAAGGGTTGTGTACCCACTCACATAGTTTATAAATCATAGAATACATAACATATGATGCAAGTTAACTAGTAATCTGATTCATACCCTTACCTATAGTCAAATTGGTATGATATGGACTAGGATAAAAAATTAGAACTGTGATGTCTTTCTACTTAACATAGGCAAGGCCATCTGTGATGAGCCCCTGAGGCACAATTCTAACCCTTAGGTCATGTCACCCTATGATTTATTAGTGAATTACTAGTTCTTCTTGATGTTTTTCATGCTCCTCTCAGGTGATTCAACAATAATGGGCTACACTTTTTTGAACATCTTGATTTTTTCGTAAATCGCCCATTTTTAAGAAAATATAATGTTTTAAGCGTTGAGAGTCCTCATTTAAAAGAATTAATTGAAGAGAGTTAGATCAAGGCATCTTAGATCAAAATCTCTTTTATAGAACCTCTCTACTCTTAAATCATACCTATAATGGGGTCTCCTTCGCACCTATCAAAATGCTGACAAAAAATCACTTTGACATTAGATTTTGAGAGATCAAATGAATTCATTTGGAAGTCTTTTTTTTAAAGTATTTAGTCATTATTATTAGCTTTTGAATAAATTTTAATATGTTTTATTTTACTATATATTCATTTTTTATTGCTCATGAATGTAGGTTTTTCATCAAATATTTAGGTCTTTGTTTCACATGTGTAGAATTTAGAAAATAGAAGAAAAAACTATAAAAAATATCTTTTTTCTAGGCATTCATATCCTCATTTCAACACAAAAAAAAGTTAATTCAAATCCATAAAAAGTAAGTTATACATTACGAAATACACCTCTATCCAAATTAAAGTTACTCTAATTTCAAAAATTAACTAAAAATATATGCAACAATAAATTATGAAAAGATATTCATACCCTAGATATTGGCATGACAAATCTATATTTTAAAATTAGAATTTTATTAATTCTATAAAAAATGTTATGCATTTCAAAGTAAATGTCACTTTTGAAAATGTTGATCACTGTAAAAATTAAGTTATTAAAAGTTATGTAAGAATATGCACAATTTATTTCTATTTTTAAAAAATAATATTTATAATCTACACAAAAATATCTTATAAATGATTAGTTAACTTCATCTTGAAATTCTTAAAGGTTCAACTACTATATGTATTAGAAAGTGAATATTTAGTGCAAAATATTAATTTCAATATCAAAGTTGGCCAAAAAGTGTAACCTAATAATGTGGGATCACCCTCTCTCTTCAAGTTATGATTTAAACACCATTTGAATTCATCTAGATAAGATATTGATGTAGGTTATCTTTGTGATCATGTCTCGAACTTTCAATGGATCTTATGCCACAAATCTAGTTGTGTATGGATGTATGCAGATAATGATGCTAGGAGTAAAGGTGAGTAAAATAAAGAAATAGGAAAGAGAAACTCGAGTATTTAATGAAATTTATGTATATTATTCAAATATTTTAGTAAAATACCATTTTAAGAAAATGTATTATTATCATAGATCCTAGTTATATTATATATAATAAGCAAGATCATTCTAGTTTTGAGAATCTACCATTGGTACATATTCTAGATTGAGGGGTGACTACATGGTCTCTCTTCTTCTCCCTTATGGGTGGGAAATTTTCCTCACATGGGATTTCCTCCTCATTCTTCTTAATTATTTTGTATTTTCGTCTCTCTTTTGTGGAGGATTTTGGTCCCATAAGGTTTTCTCCTTTTCTTAATTTGTGAGAGATTGCATTGCATTTAGACATGGGTACCAAACATGTCCTAGTAGCTAGGACTCATGTTGCATTGTTTGCATACGTTCTCCCTAAGTTGCACTTAAGGGGGCAGGGGGCACTAATACATTTGGGGTCATTTTGCGACGGCCATTTGCGACGGCAGACAAATGTCATGTGGTTTTGCTCTTTTTTTTTTCAAATATAGCCCGACACCGTCGCAATTTGCGACGACAATACATTTGTCACTGTCGCAATTGCGACGTTGTCGGGATATAAGCGCAAAATTTAAAAGGAACGTTGTCATGTGTGTTTTGAATAGCGCCGTAACCCTCCGCGAAATCACATCAGGATATAACGGCAAACAAAATAAGAACGTTGTCATTTGTGTTTTCAACAGCGCCGTAACCCTCCGTGAAATCACATCAGGATATAAGGGCAAAAAAAACAAGAACGTTGTCATTTGTGTTTTCAACAGCGCCGTAACCCTCCGCAAAATCACAGCTACAATTTCTGAGTACGTTGGGTTTATTTTTCTTTTGTCATTATTATGTAATCTGGTATTCAGCTGTTAGAGAGCTAAAATACCCAGAAATGAGGACATATCTATGTTGAATTTATTGTTAGCGGCTTTGGTTATTTAGAAGTTTAATTTTATTTGTTCATCTTTCAAGCACAAACATTTTGTGGACCGTAACGTCTTCATTGTTTTGGGTATGCAGTGAAACAGCCCTAACTTGCAATTGCAATGTTGTTGGGATATAAGGGCAAAAAAAAAAAGGAACGTTGTCATTTGTGTTTTCAACAGCACCGTAACCCTCCGCGAAATCACATCGGGATATAAGGGCAAAAAAAACAAGAACGTTGTCATTTGTGTTTTCAACAGCGCCGAGAGAGATTCCCTCCGCGAAATCACAGCTACAATTTCTGAGTACGTTGGGTTTATTTTTCTTTTGTCATTATTATGTAATCTGGTATTCAGCTGTTAGAGAGCTAAAATACCCAGAAATGAGGACATATCTGTGTTGAATTTATTGTTAGCGGCTTTGGTTATTTAGAAGTTTAATTTTATTTGTTCATCTTTCAAGCACAAACGTTTTGTGGACTGTAATGTCTTCATTGTTTCGGGTATGCAATGAAATAGCCCTAACTTGCGACTACCTTCACGGTACTTGTGTACATTATCATGTTGTCTTTACAGTGACTGTCCTCATTCAAGTGGCAATTACACAAGGGACAGTCACTGTGAGATGTCCTCATTTGTGACAAGGACAGTCACACTTAGGACATCTCATAGTGATATTCCCTTGTGTAATTTCCACTTGAATGTATTGCTATTGAACCACATTAATGCTTTTCTTCTTCAACAAATGAGGACAGTCACTGTAAAGACAACATGATAATGTACACAATTACCAAAAAATGATCTTGTTAATTGATGTAACACTTTGTCTTGCTCACTCCCTATCCTTCACTAGGGTCTCTTTAGGCCAATGTTTTGACTTGATAGGGTACTTAACTATCCCTACACTCTTAAGGTATCTCTACCCAAGATCCCACTCCTTCAACTAGTGCACACCAACAAGAAATAAAACGAACTCTGCTCAATACCAATCTAGCTACTAGGACACTCCTAGTCTTGTCTTCACAAATTGAAACACATTCAACTAGAACTTTACTCCATGGAGAGGCTGGCCACTAGGACCTCTATTGGTTTCAATATTACTCCTTCACCTATACTTTTCATCAGTACTTCAATCCGGTTCATCAAACCATGCATGCCAATTGCACCCAAAAATAGGCTACTAGCAATTAGGCCTTTGTCAAGCCTTTTTGTTTATATTAAGCCACCTAAAGGGCTTAGGATTCAGATGCCCTTTATTGAGAACTCCAAGATATCTAAGGTCTTCTCCTCCTAGATTTTTTGTACACCAACTGCTACAGCCATGCCTGAAAACAAGTATTTTGACACAACTTGGACAGTCTGACTAAGAGTTTGTTTTCTTAGCAGCCAAAGAAACTCACCCAATCTTCTAATTTGACTTGGGGCTTCTTTAGATGTGTGTCTACCTCTCCATGAGATTTTAGTTGAAGCAACCAATGCATTCAACTTGTTGTAATCTTCTTGTAATGATTTGTCATCCCTAACTGTGCTCAACTGACTCACCTAGGACATCATTGCAAACATAGAAAATGAGCTTCCCAGGGCCCCTCCTTCCAAACATATAGTACATGGAGTCTCCTCACCCATTCCAAGAGCCCGTACAAAATTGACAATGGAATGATGAGCTAAGACTCCATTTGTTCAACCTGCCTGGTTCAAACCAATGATAGGGTACTTAACAAAAGAATTAACAAACTAGTTGGAATGCTTCAAAACTCAAAAAAAACACAACACAGAATAAAAAAACAACTCGTACTAACTTTTCCAATAGACACTGCGAGCTATCTAATCCATTAATCAACTGAAAACAAAGAAACAAAAAAACTCAAGAATTCACTAAAACCGTGTTACTCTACAAATCTTCTTAATTCCAAATGTTTTTCCCCCCAACCTTTTGCACAGATCGATGGAGGCCTCTTATAGTTGATCTGATGCCTAATTCAATGGTTTCATATAGTTACATAACCATCTTACTCGAAAATGCTCCCTTGCACAAATGTTGTCAATGTTGTGAATGACAACATTGACAACTTGTTACAACCTTTGGGATTTTGGTTCAAAACTTATTGTTCAAACACCATAAGACCCTAACCATGACTTAGTTAGGCTATTTAGACCTCACATAGGCCACTTCTACACTTCTTTGCCCAATTTGACCCCTAAAAGCTTCATTCCCACTTTTGCCACAATATTGGTAACTTGGGTACAAATTGGCACTTGCCTTCACAAAGGTCACACATGAGGACATCTCACAGTGATCGATTGTCCCTTGTGTAATTGCCACTTGAATGTATTGCTATTGAACCACATTAATGCTTTTCTTCTTCAACAAATGAGGACAGTCACTCTAAAGACAACATGATAATGTACACTCACTGTAAGGACAGTCACAAATGAGGACATCTCACAGTGACTGTCCCTTGTGTAATTGCCGCTTGAATGTATTGCTATTGAACCACATTAATGCTTTTCTTCTTCAACAAATGAGGACAGTCACTCTAAAGACAACATGATAATGTACACTCACTGTAAGGATAGTCACAAATGAGGACATCTCACAGTGACTGTCCCTTGTGTAATTGCTGCTTGAATTACACAAGGGACAGTCATTGTGAGATGTCCTCATTTGTGACAAGGACAGTCACACATGAGGACATCTCACAGTGATTGTCCCTTGTGTAATTGCCACTTGAATGTATTGCTATTGAACCACATTAATGCTTTTCTTCTTCAACAAATGAGGACAGTCACTCTAAAGACAACATGATAATGTACACTCACTGTAAGGACAGTCACAAATGAGGACATCTCACAGTGACTGTCCCTTGTGTAATTTCCGCTTGAATTACATAAGGGACAGTCATTGTGAGATGTCCTCATTTGTGACAAGGATAGTCACACATGAGGACATCTCACAATGATTGTCCCTTGTGTAATTGTCACTTGAATGTATTGCTATTGAACCACATTAATGCTTTTCTTCTTCAACAAATGAGGACAGTCACTCTAAAGACAACATGATAATGTACACTCACTGTAAGGACAGTCACAAATGAGGACATGTCACAGTGACTGTCCCTTGTGTAATTGCCGCTTGAATTACACAAGGGACAGTCATTGTGAGATGTCCTCATTTGTGACAAGGACAGTCACACATGAGGACATCTCACAGTGATTGTCTGTAATGTCCCCTTTTTGGCTAACTTGGAAAATAGGAACAATTACTCCACTTCTCAGACTTACTCTATCAGATACTTACAATTAAACTAAGTAATGGAGGTTACTTAAGATATCAACCGCTATTTCAGATTCAATCACAATATGTGTGCAAGATGATATTGATACCAATATGTTTAATAGCACTGTCGGATATAATGATATGAAATATGCTATGAATATGATGTTTCCTATCACTTATAGTGATAGTATAATGATGGTATGTCTGATATAAACAATATCGATATACAATCAATAAGTATTGCTTACAGCAATGTATTTGCTGTGTCTGATATGATGATGTAATTATGCAAATGTGTAATATCGCTATGAGTGATATGTTGCTATTTCAGATTCTGAATTATATGCTTGCAACTTCAAATATTGATGCTGTTTCTGACTATCCTTTCTATCTATGCAATCATGGTGTTGTCTCTGATCTGCAATGATAAACTTGAAACCAAACTGCCAAAGGCAGATGCTCTATTGAGTATATCCAAATATGGATAAGTAAATAAAGTTCTAATGATGCCTTGAGTGACTGACGAGAATGCATTCTTATATTGTCTTTAACAAATGAAGAGATGCTATGAATGAGAAGTGTCTTGTTTCTTCCTCCATGTCCCTTTTTTAAGCACACCTTTCCATAATCCGACAGTTCACATAATATTATTTCATTATTTTCTGATCATAGATAACTCCCAGATTGACTCAATATCAAATCTTTTTATGAAGGTAATCTTCCCTAATTGGTAGTGCAACCAGTAGTTAACATCCATTGTGTTTGTATTAGTTTGGTCTAACTATCATTAGTATTTAGTCAATCGATATTAACTCTTGCCTTATCCCATATTGTTATGATGATATCCAATCTTTCTACTCTGATATAAGTCGATATCATTTTCTGATAATTGTCCATTTATTGGTTGATTGCTGGTAATGGAGTTTGATCTTCAAATTGACTTCCATTCCTGTTAATACTTAAGGATACATTGTACTTATTATCCATGACTGATGCCTCATTCATCAATAGCTTGTGATATAATCACTGATGCTTTTGTGTTTCTACAAGATGTGGTTTATCTCAGACAATCGATAATCTTTCAATCCTTTAGTCGATATCCTCCTATGTGGTGTCTATTGATATAGATAGTAGAATTCAATCTAGTTTATGTCATTGTCATGATAACATAGGAAGTGATGGTGCATATTTGCTAGTGGGTCTTCATGTTTGATATTGCTTTATCGGATATGTCATTGTCTAAACTTGTGCAATTAATGATTATTTATAATATATGAATGGTTATCCTTCTTGCTTATCAATACATCTTCTGAAACACATAGCGACCTATCCCTTATTCATATCATGTTGATCTTGACTTCATAGTATTTGGTTCATTAATCATCCTCTCATGGTATCGATGTGTAATGACTAGTGATTGTTGTATCACTTCTTCGTTCCTCATCGTGATAGATAATGCAGATGTTTAATGTAGATGTATATCGATTACAGATATTCGATATTGCTTTAAACGTTATTATTATTATTATTATTATTAATGTTATTGTTATTATTAAATATTATAATTAATGATGTTAGTAATATTAATAATATTATAATAAATATTATTATAGTGATAACATATTGTTTTATATTGAGAGGTTTATTAATATTATTTATATATTAAAATTATTATATCAATAATTGATTTAATATTATTACTTAATATATTATTATAATATAATATATATAATTTATTAATAATTATTTATTATTAATTTATATTATAATTATAATCATAATTATATTATTTATTAATATTTTAATATTATTTAATTAACATATTACTTATTATGCTAACTATATATTATTATTATCTTTTGATAATAATTATATATTATTGTTATATACCGTTAATAATAGATTATTATATATCATCTAATCATTTTATTATTATACTAAGTTCAATATGTCACGGCTCATGACATTGTCCCTTGTGTAATTGCAACTTGAATGTATTGCTATTGAACCACATTAATGCTTTTCTTCTTCAACAAATGAGGACAATCACTCTAAAGACAACATGATAATGTACACTCATTGTAAGGACAGTCACAAATGAGGACATCTCACAGTGACTGTCCCTTGTGTAATTGCCACTTGAATTACACAAGGAACAGTCATTGTGAGATGTCCTCATTTGTGACAAGGACAGTCACACATGAGGACATCTCACAGTGATTGTCCCTTGTGTAATTGCCACTTGAATGTATTGCTATTCAACCACATTAATGCTTTTCTTCTTCAACAAATGAGGACAGTCACTCTAAAGACACCATGATAATGTACACTCACTGTAAGGACAGTCACAAATGAGGACATCTCATAGTGACTGTCCCTTGTGTAATTGCCACTTGAATGTATTGCTATTCAGCCACATTAATGCTTTTCTTCTTCAACAAATGAGGATAGTCACTCTAAGGACAACATGATAATGTACACTCACTGTAAGTGTACATTATCATGTTGTATTACAAATGGACCTTATGTTGGTCGGGATATAAGTGCAAAAAAAAAAAGGAACGTTGTCATTTGTGTTTTCAACAGCGGCGAGAGAGATTCCCTCCGCGAAATCAAGCGGGTTATCATTTGTGTTTTGAACAAAGCGGGTTGTCATTTGTGTTTTGAACAGCACCGAGAGAGATTCCCTCCGCGAAATCAAGTGGGTTGTGATTTGTGTTTTCAACAGCGCCGAGAGAGATTCCCTCCGCAAAATCACAGCTACAATTTCTGAGTACGTTGGGTTTATTTTTCTTTTGTCATTATTATTTAATCTGGTATTCAGCTGTTAGAGAGCTAAAATACCCAGAAATGAGGACATATCTATGTTGAATTTATTGTTAGCGGCTTTGGTTATTTAGAATGCTTCCCCACAATACTTAATTACACAAGGGACAGTCACTGTGAGATGTCCTCATTTGTGACAAGGACAGTCACACATGAGGACATCTCACAGTGACTGTCCCTTGTGTAATTGCCACTTGAATGTATTCCTATTCAACCACATTTATGGGCCCGTTTGGACCACGACACACAGTAGCATCTACAGAGAAGAATATCCCAGGTGTAACAAGTTGTAAGAATATACCAACAGTTCTAAGAAGTTCCCTAGCACGTAGTAGCATCTACAGAGAAGAATATACAACATGAGGGAAGCCACTGTAAAGACAACATGATAATGTACACTCATTGTATGTGTACATTATCATGTTGTCTTTACAGTGACTGACCTCATTCAAGTGGCAATTACACAAGGGACAGTCACTGTGAGATGTCCTCATTTGTGACAAGGACAGTCACACATGAGGATATCTCACAGTGACTGTCCCTTGTGTAAGCCACTTGAATGTATTGCTATTCAACCACATTTATGGGCCCGTTTGGACCATGGCACACAGTAGCATCTACAGAGAAGAATATCCCAGGTGTAACAAGTTGTAAGAATATACCAACAGTTCTAAGAAGTTCCCTAGCACATAGTAGCATCTTCTAATTGTCTATACCACTTCACAAGGTATTGTTTGCACACATTGTTTTTGGTTCTTTTGATGACCCTTGTTTTGAAATTGCTATTAGGCCTTGTAGCTTATATGTTTTGATTGCTGGAGAGCTTCTAAAGCTAAGCAAGAAGACCATTGCACGAGTTATAGCCGCGCGCTCAGGTTTGAAAATTGTATATTTTTTAATCTAATGTATATTTTAATCCTTTTGCCATGTCATGTAATATGTCTTGCCTTGTAGCTTATATGTTTTGAAATTTCTGTTAGGCCTTGTAGCTTATATGTTTTGATTGCTAGAGAGCTTCTAGAGCTAAGCAAGAAGGCCTTGTAGCTTATATGTTTTGTGTACTTTTGACAATTTTGCTTAGTCACTGAAAGTTGTAGACCGAAGTTTTCATAGCCCAATTTTTGCTTCCTGCGAAGAACGATCATGTCAGATAATATAAGTGAAGAACAAAATAGGGAGACAATCGCTAGATTGTGGTCTAACTTGAAAAGAAAAGGTGATGGAAAATGTTATTGTCCCTGCAAAATTTGTAAGGGCTTAAACCGTAGAAGATTGCTAATCAAAACAGTTAAGAGACATTGTAGGGAGAATGGTCACATTGAAGGGGGGCATGACTATCATCCACTGGTAAGTTGTTCATTATATCATTTTAACAATTTATATACATATGAAATCACTTGATGATGAGTTGAAGATCATGGTTTATTTATGTTAATCAATTTTAAATAGGTTGATCTCCCCAGGGAAGTACATGATATGGAGGAACATGGGGGTGCGAATATCCAAGGTGAAGATAATGATCCCATGGAAGATGACGATCATGTGCCAGAAAACACAATTGAAGATGATGGTATAAATACATTGATCCATGACACATTTAGTCCAAGCGGATCTGATCATGATGATGATGATAGCCTTGATGTACCTCTACTTGAGAAGGCATACGAGCCCCTATACAAAGACTCCCAAACAACTCTTCTCTCTGCTGTATTGTTGTTGTTGAACTTGAAGGTTATGAATGGTTTATCCAACATAACAATGTCACGTATGTTAAGGTATGTCATATATGTCTTTATAGTTAACAAAGGGTGAATAATGTACCACTAATATTGTTTATATTAACAACTTATATTTTTTGCTGTAGATTGATAGGCGAGTTTTTGTTACCACCATCAAATATTCTACCTCGCTCATATCGAGAATTATCTGCTATTATGAAAGATATTGGAATGGAGTATCAAGCAATACATGCTTGTCCCAATGATCATATTATATATTATAAAGAACATGAATTTGCAACACAATGCCCTGTATGTCATACGAGTAGATATCGAACAGATCGAATAACAAAAAAGGTGCCTCACAAGGTTCTTCGTTACATCCCCATTATTCCACGGATGCGACAATTATTCAGGTGTACTAGCTTGGCACAATTTATGGATTACCATGCACGCAATAGAAGTCGAGATGACATTATTCGAATCCCTGCGGATGGTTCGGCATTTATGCACATAGAGGAAAAGTGGCAACACTTCAAAGAAGAACCTCGTAATCTCAGGCTTTCATTGGCAGCGGATGGTGTCAATCCATTTGGAGAGATGAGATCTGTTTGCTCGGTGTGGCCTGTTTTTGTTATCAACAATAACATTCCTCCGTGGATGTCAATAAAGAGGGAGCACATTATGTTGGAAATGATTGTTCCAGGTATTTTATCATTTGATAGTTATTAATTTACATGTACTTACAAATCTTACAGTAAAATGGTCACAATAATTATGTAATGTTACTGTTCATTCAAGTAGGTAAATATCAAGTTAAAGATATGAATGTATATATTGAGCCTCTTATTGACGAGTTGGTGGAGTTATGGAACGGTGTCACTATGTATGACGTGTCTAGACCAATAGGACAAAGACAATTTCAATTCCATGCAATACTTGTATGGACAATACATGATGCCCCAGGGCTAACACATTTTTGTGGTATGTTATAGTGAATTCAAGTTGCGCATGATAATTCTAATTATAAAAATCAACATATTTAATAATCCAATTATATCATTATCTTGTAGGTCTTCAAACAAAGGGAAAATTTGCATGTCCAGTTTGTGGTCCAAAGATGAAATCTCGTCATTCAAAAAGTTTAGGAAAGCATGTGTTTGATGAGTACAGACACTTCCTCCACAGGAATCATAAGTATCGAAGTATGGAAAAACATCTTTTCAATGGGAAAGAAAAGACTACATCAAAGCCACGAAAAATGACACCTCGCCTATGGAAGTTGGAATATAATAGAATTAATCGTCGAGGTAATGTCGTTCCACTTAATGGTTTATGTTTGTAATTTATATATTTCTATTGTGATTTTTGTTTACTAATTATGTAATTGATGATCATGAAGGTCATCAAGGCACTACTGACAACCTTCCAAAGGGACTAAAAAGCTATCCCAGACAATTTAGTAGGTTGCCCTACTACGAGGACCTACAAATTGTGCATTTGTTTGATCTTATGCATGTTGGAAAGAATATAACAGAGACATTGTGGAAAATACTGGATGGAAGGCGTGACAAAGAAAAAATTGTCAAAATTTGTAATGACATTCATGAATCCAATCATGCACTGAAGAATTTCATTCACTCAAATAGCAATAGAGATCAGATTAATATAAGTGCCCTTCCTTGGTTATTAACGGAGCAGCAAAGTGATGCCATAAAAGAAGTCATACGAAAAATTCGATTTCCCACAGGATTTGCTGGGAACATAAGCAATCTCATATCAAAGAAAAGTGAATTTGGGCCAGGGCTCAAAACGCATGATTGGCATACTTTCATCAAGGTAAGTTATGTTCTTCTGTATTTACAATATATTCATAAACTACGTGTACTATTCATTATGTTATGTTAGAAAATAATGAAATGATTGGTTTATAATTACTGCAGTACGTGCTACCTCTATCTCTCCCAGAGCACTTCAACAATAACATCAAACAAGTGATATATGATCTTGGAAAATACATGAGGTAAGCAGTAATATCTGTTCAATTTGTTGTATATATTTATTATATTCGTGATTTGTTTTTCTTGCTATGTAATCTATTGTATATTATTTTGTAAAGTCTCGTATTTATATATTTTTTGTGACTTGAATCTCTTAATGTAGGTGGTTGTCATCTAAAGAAATCCATAAAGAAGATATAAACTATTGGAAGAGAAGAATTCCTCATTTATTGTGTGAAATGCAAAAGTGTCTACCTCCAACTTTTTTCAATGCACAAGAACACTACCTCATACACCAAGTTGAGGAGATTGAATTGTGTGGACCTGCACACACTAGGTCAATGTGGATGGTTGAGAGGCACTTGAAATCTTTGAAGGCTTTGGTTCGACAAAGAGCACATCCTGAGGGTTCTATGGTAGAGGGATACATGGTATACCAGACTATGGTGTACATTACTGAATATCTTCCTAAGTTTGCTTCAAATATCCATGTAGATCGCATTTGGGATCTCGACCCTTTTAAAAAATTCAAAGGGGAGTACTTGATGGGGAAAGGTAGATTGAGGAAAGTGACAGGTAATAAATTATAAGATGTTATTGTAATAAATTATTTCTTAATCTTCAAAATAAATCGGTTGTAAGTCGTCTATTTTTTTTTGTACAGTTGCTCGAGAGTGGGATGCACTACATTTGTATATTGCAAACAATCTTGATTGGATGACGGTATGGATTGAACGATGTCAACATTCTGGTCACACATTAACATGGGAAGGTGTATCTTCATTGGTTAAAGAAGCTCATCGTAATGGAGATTCTAATGTTATGCAAAGGGAAATAGATTTAGCATATGGTTTAAGAGATTTCCAGGTACGTACAAAATTATTAATCACCCGTATGTTTATCAACTCACGATATAATAATTTTGACATGTTTCACATATTATTGCAGGTTAAACACCACAAGGGTATGTTCTGTAATGGTCAAAAATTTCACGTCAAAGTGTTGGATGACACGAAGAAAACTTGTGATTCTGGAATAACTGCAGTCTTTCAAGTGACTAATATTTCATCTAGAAATGACTTAGATCCTCAAGAGTCTAAAAATCAATACTATGGCATTTTGGATGATATACTTGAGTGCGACTTTAGTTCCTTCAAATTAGTACTCTTCGTTGTCAAATGGTACAGGCTACGACTTAATCCAAATGATCCTAATAGAACTGTTATTGAACATGATAATGGATTTACAATGGTTAATACAAGGTCGTTTGAGCCAGTTGGGGATGAGCCCTATGTTCTTCCAAGCCAATGTGAACAGGTATTTTACTCAGAGGTTTCACATAAACCGGGTTGGTCATTTGTTGTTAGACATGAACCGAGAGGAAGGCCGATAAAGTATAATGCGATGGAAGAAGAAGATACCGAAGAAGTAGAAGATGATGTAGATGATGATCACGATCGACAATTATTGGATGATGTTCCTGAGACAAATTTTCATGAAGAAGAAGAAGAAGATGATGCTGCTACTGATGATGATGATGAAGATGATGTTGATGTTGATGATGATGATGTTGATGATGACGACAACGACGACGAGGACGAGGACGATGATGATGATGACGATGATGAGGATGATGATGATGATGATGATGATGATGAGGATGATGATGATGAAATTTAAAGGTATGCCATCAATCCTTAATGTATTTAATATTCATTTCTTGATAGAAATATATTTGTCTTAAATGGTTACATAGTTTATTCATTATCTATTTAAAAGCTATAAGTGTTATAATGTGTACGTTTTAATGTTTTTAATTTTTATGTGATGCTTATGATGGATGTGATTATGATTATGATGTGATTATGCTCACGATAATTGAATTACATTTGCAGGAAATTGAACCCCTTTCAAGAGCATCCCGCACAGTCTCATGGATCGACAGGTATAAGTCAATACACCTTATAGAAAGTCTATTTAATACACTTATCAATAGTAAGATTGATGTCTTCTAAGATCTCTCCCATTTGCAGGTACCAGCAAATAGGTATTTGTCAGAAGTGTCTTCCTCGAGTGAGGGAAATATAGGAATAGAAGAGGAAAGTGAGACATGCAGTTTATCTAGAATAGGGAGATTAACTAGAGGTCAAAGGACTAGAAGGAAATTCAATAAACACATGAAATTTTTCCTTGCTCAAGGGGGGTCATGTTCTTATGATGATGAGACGAAAGGTGACATCGAGGTACCCTTGAGGTACCAACATCTACAGAAACATTGGGTACCCAAGGAACTTCCTCCAATAAACATTGATTTTTGTGTTAATGAGAGGATATATCGCATAGCACCATCATCATTACATGGTTTGGGCCTATTTTCTATGGATGGCATAAAGGTGTCTTACAACAAAGTTTCTGAATTGATGGAGTATGTTGGACCATGTTACGATTACAAAAGTTGGATGCATATTGTTCAATATAAAAAAAGTATGCGTAGGTATGCACTCTCGGAAAATTATATACAACAGCAAGACAATAATCAAAGTAAAAGTGTGGCTATATACATTGATGGAAGGCCAAAAGCAACAGGGAATATTGCGGGTTTTATAAATAGTACACGACCTGGGTCAACTATAAAGCAACCCAATTGCATATTTGAGGCGCGCGAGGGAAATCGTGTATTCATCTGTGCGATAAAATCAATACGTGCAGGGGAAGAGCTACTTATTGATTACAATTTGAACCGCATAGATACAAATGAGGCTACTATCATGGGGGTGGTACATACTATTAAACCAACTTCTAATCAATGACTCCAACATACCATTTAGTTATTAAATTTTTGGCTAACATTTTTATACTTGATCTTTGACACAGGGGCACAATATGGAGCAACCGCCCGAAGGTGATGGTGACGATATTCCTAGCTCATCTACACATGAGCAGGTAAAATTCATTGTAATTGTGCAAACTAGATAGAAGCAAAATGTTATTTTTTTTAATGTTATTTTCTTCATTATTTTGGAGTAATTTTGATAATACTAATACTATTGTTGTCACAGAGGGCCGGTGGTCGGAGAGAGGGAAAGCAACCTGCAGTCCCTCAGGAGTCCCCCCTTGTGGACCCTTTTTTTATTGATTTAGCAGAGACCAATGACCCGATCGGTTCCATTAAAAAGCTGCTAAAGAAAATTGGGAAAGAACTTCTACGTTTGGTATCCATACATCCTCAGACTCAGGAAATAAAAGACAGGGCAGCTGAGTTGTTGCGCACTTCTGAAAACTTTAAAGTAAGTATTAATGAAATTTTTAATTATTACAAGAGTTCAATAATGGTTTTTATGTTATGCTCTTTTATGACATTAATTAAAATATGGATGCATTGTCTTTACAGAGTTATTTGTGTAATTTTGAACCCCATTCCCATGATGAGGCCGGTATTGCAAGTGGTTCAGGTAGATCACATGTTCCATTCCCCACTTGTGTTTTCCACTGAATATATATAGGAATGATCATAATCATTGACAATACATGCTCGAACAATCTTTTTTTTTAATGCTCTAACAATCTTGTCCATGCTAGTCCACGCGTTCTATATTTATGCATGCTCTAACAATTTTATTCTTCAGCTCCTTTCCATGATGATATGACAACGCCGCCTCCATCCAGGACAGCCACAAATGTCTTGCCGACTGCCATGTCAACAACACACAGCCTAAATGCACCAACTGTTGCACCATCTACTGGTACACAAATCCCTCTTTTTCTCTTTTTTCTTATGTGTTTAAGTGTTATGTGTTTACGATGTAGATCCCTTGATTGTGTTTGTGCCATGGGTGCTCTGCACCAATTTATTTCCCTTGAAGTATTATTTCTTGGAGGCATTTGATAATGGTTTTCATTTTTTGCAATAGGAGATGCAACAAGTCCCGATGCAACATCATTTCCTGGATGTTCCCGTGTTCCTAGTACGGGAACGGTGAAGGATTGCGTATTGATCATCAGCGACGATGAAGGTGTTCCCTTAAAAGTATCCAAACTTCCAGGTACTTTAAAGTTATTATTATTCTATAGTGATATAATAGTAATTTAGTTTTTGATCACTCTTCATCGACTAATGATCCCATGATTATTTTGTAGGGAATGATATTTTTTGGCGAAAACTTGGTGACGAGTGTTTGCGGATATTCGGGCCCACCATACGTACATGGTGGAACATCATATCCTAACTAAAACCCCAAACCACTATTTTGATTTCATATCAGTGCTAGAATAGTTTTCCTTTTCATCAATTTCTTGAACTATATTAAAGGTAGCTTCTCTTCATTTATGAGTCTAACATGTTTTTTTTTACTTAAAAGGTGGAATAACCAAGATAAAAAGTTGAAGGATGATCTTGTACATAGTATGACCCAGCTTTTTGGACCTCGTGCATTCGAGAGAAACAAGCTCCTTGAAAGAGCTGGTTTATGTTTGAAGTATATTAGGGACCAGTACAGGAAATATTTAGAGGTTAACCCAAGGCACGAGCGTCCGCCCTGTGTTCTTGAGGCTGAGTGGCAGGGTTTGATTTTGGATGGAAAGTATAAAGCCGACATGAAAAAAGGAATTACGCCAGTAGAGAGTAGAGCAAGGTATGTGATACTTTTGAGAATGTAATTATGTACTAATTAACCTCTAAATTTTTCCTATACTGGTCTCTAACATATTTCAAACTTTTCATAGATTGCCTGACACATAAAAGGCAACAAAGGCAAGATTAGAAAAGCACGGGACACACAAGCTCGGCTCTGGTGGTTTTTCCAAACTTCAAGCACGAGTTGTAAGTATTAGTAAATGAAAACTTGTATCAATTTTTTTATATATTGCAAGGAAATTTTTTTTGATCAAACAATGCAAGTAAAATTCACCATACCAAGAAAAAATGTAGGGGTCAGAGTTCAATAGATGCCTCACAGAAGAGGACAAGAGAATTGGCTTCCAACAAGGCTATAGAGCCATGGCTGAACGGCTACGAGCTGAAATCAGTGTGCAAGGTTCAAATAATGATGCATCTGAGCCACAGGTAAATAAGCTAAATGAAATTTATTTCAAATTGAATACTTTACCAATTAGTCTATTTGATGTTAAGTTCTAATATAAAGTGAGTATATCTATTTTAAGAAAGCAATGATAACAATGTGTAGGATATTGGAATGCAGCCTGACAATCCTTCTACACAATCTATGCATAATGAAGGTTCGCATGATGTGCATCCTAGTGGTGGAGGTATACATTTGCTATTAAAATTTTTATATGTAATTACAATTGGTGTTTGGATTAATGTAACATTTTGTATAGCAACTGTAGAGGATCGAGGGGTCGGTGCTCATGAGCATGTTGAGGTTGAGTCTAGACAAAATGATGTGGCCAGATCAGGTAATTAAAGAGCGCCACAGTTATGTTCTTTAAAATAATTAAATACTTGTAACAATTATAATTAAATATTTTAAATTTAACTCTTTTATTTGTTATTGTAGAGGACCCCCCTTTGCAGCAGCATAGGAATTTGAGATCATCAAGAACAAAGAACAAAACAACTGATGAGGGGGGTATTGATGATAACACTGATCCTCCTCTTAGAGCTTACATAGAAAAAAAAATTAGAAAGAGAAAAAAGAAATGATTGTCATCTAAATACCTTAATTGATAATGACTGAATTTTATGTCTCAATGAATTTAATTATGTGCTAATGAATGTTCATGAATTATGTGTTTATTTTCATATTGATGAATGTTGTGTGTTAACGAATCTAATGTGTTAATGAATGTTATCATGTGATATTGATTGAATGTTACATTTTATTAATAATTGAAAGAATGAATGAATGTTAGATGTTAACGGGGAATGTAGAGTGATGTTAGGGGGAGGGCGGTGGGGCCAAATGAGCTTCCACCTTCACGTGGTTGGCCCTGTTTAGTAGAGAATATTAAACTATATTCTCGAAATAAAGTGAAGCTCAATAAGATACTAAATGAGTCAAAATGGTTATCAAGGTCCTCTATCCATAAGATACTTGTAGTCAAAATGGTTATCTAGGTCCTCTATCCATTCCATAAGTTCTTCACCATTCAAACTTCCTCCATAACAAGGAATGTGCTCTAGGTTAGTCATGAAGCCTAGCATGGACTCTCTGTCAGATAGAGCCACTATTTCAAAGCCTTTTTTGTGCATTTCCTTCAAGCACTGTATAGTGTACGGATGTGAAAGGGAGGGCAGACCAGTGTGGAAGTTAGAGTATTTATATCTTATGCTTTGAGAGTTTATTTGGTAGATTCAAGACACCTTATATCAAAGTTATTCCTTTTTCTTATCTGTTGTTTTGTCAAACCCTCATTTTTTGGGTTATTGCATTCAAATGGCCTTAACTTGCAAATAAACCATAGGATAGCCTCTGTTCTTTGTAAAATGCAAGTTAAGGGGGTTTATTTTCATATTTTAAAAGCTTTGGAATAGGATACTAAGCCAGAGAATTTCAAGAGCAAGCCCTAGGTCAAGAATCTCAATGTTCTTGACTAGGAGTTGATGGATTATGCAAGATCAGAGGGTAGCGGCAAGTAAAGGACCTCAAACCTTGTTGAATCTAGATCTTTAGAGCATGGTGGACATCTTCAAACTCTGATCTTGGTTTCATGCACCCATTTTCAATGCCTTGTTTTGGAACCCACACCCAAAGGCATGCATTAGGTCTGCGGACTCAATAAGGACATTGATATGCTGGAGTGGAGTCAAGGTCTGGGAGTTGGAGGATTGTTAGAACATCAAAAAGGGTACTCAAAAAACATATAAGTTCATAAGGTCCTTTGTCAAATTGAAGAGTTATTGCTGCAGAACAGGTTTTGGAGACCTACTAGAGTCACTAGGTCTATTTGGACCCGTTTGGACCACGACACACAGTAGCATCTACAGAGAAGAAGTTTGGTATGCAATGGTCTTGAAACCTCCTGAGAAATTCTTGGTATGCATTTGTGTGGTGCAAAAGCTTCGTTGAAAGAGAAAAAGAAGAAAAGAATAGAAATGATTTTTTTTCTTTTTATGTCATATACTGTAACCAGCTACTTATAACTTGCAAAAATTATTATAACCATTTGAAATTGAAACTTAGTTTAATGTGAAACTGAGAACTGCTTTATTAGAGCTTTCTGTGATTTAGATTCAGACATCAAGAACATTGTTTGCCTAATATTGTGATTAATGTTTATTTATTAATATCTCATACTGACAAACAATTGATAATTGTAGGGAAAACGTCATTGGGGGTCTTTGAGGATCCACCAGAAGCCAAGGAGAAAATGTATTCAAATGCTAAAGATGGTGTAACAGTCCTTACAGCTGTTGAACCTTGCTATGTAGATCATCTCCGATTCTCCAAGTTCAACAGTACTGTGGTATTCCTTTGGATACTTCTAATGGTAAATTTCAGACATCAAGTTCTTTTCGTATGAAACTACTACATTTGTAATCTGTAGTTTTAAACTTTTAGTTTATAAATGTTCATCAGCTTTAGTTCGTATGCTGCCATTTCAAGTATGATTAATGAAGTTACCTTTATCACAGGATGAAAGTGAGCAGTCAGCATACTGGTACGGAGCTGGCAGCATTGATACGGTGACTAGGGCATCGTTTAATGGTGGTATTGTGTTTTCCCGTATTTAGGGCATCGGCCTTTTGAAGCATTGCCTTCATCTTTCTTAAGTCTGAGTTTTAAGTTTGTTTATCTCTCTCGGCGCTGTTGAAAATACAAATGACAATGTTCTTGTTTGTTTTGCCCTTATATCCCGATGTGATTTCGCGGAGGGTTACGGCGCTGTTGAAAACACAAATGAAAACACAAATCCCTTGTGTAATTGCCACTTGAAGGAGGACAGTCACTGTAAAGACAACATGATAATGTACACTTACAGCCCATGTACATTATCATTGTGTCTTTAGAGTGACTATCCTCATTTGTTGAAGAAGAAAAGCATTAATGTGGCTGAATAGCAATACATTCAAGTGGCAATCACACAAGGGACAGTCACTGTGAGATGTCCTCATTTGTGACTGTCCTTACAGTGAGTGTACATTATCATGTTGTCTTTAGAGTGACTGTCCTCATTTGTTGAAGAAGAAAAGCATTAATGTGGTTCAATAGCAATACATTCAAGTGGCAATTACACAAGGGACAATCGATCACTGTGAGATGTCCTCATGTGTGACTATCCTTGTCACAAATGACTATCCTTGTAAAGACAACATGATAATGTACACATACAATGAGTGTACATTATCATGTTGTCTTTACAGTGGCTGCCCTCATGTTGTATATTCTTCTCTGTAGATGCTACTATGTGCTAGGGAACTTCTTAGAACTGTTGGTATATTCTTACAACTTGTTACACCTGGGATATTCTTCTCTGTAGATGCTATTGTGTGCCGTGGTCCAAACAGGCCCATAAATGTGGTTGAATAGCAATACATTCAAGTGGCAATTACACAAGGGACAGTCACTGTGAGATGTCCTCATGTGTGACTGTCCTTGTCACAAATGAGGACATCTCACAGTGACTGTCCCTTGTGTAATTGCCACTTGAAGGAAAAAAGCATTAATGTGGTTCAATAGCAATGTATTCAAGCAGCAATTACACAAGGGATAATCACTCTGAGATTTCCTCATTTGTGACTATCCTTACAGTGAGTGTACATTATCATGTTGTCTTTACAGTGACTGTCCTCATTTGTTGAAGGAAAAAAGCATTAATGTGGTTCAATAGTGATGCAGAGTAGTCAGGGCTTTTAGAATATACAAATATACATCCTTAACTCTCATTCCACCAAGGAAGAAGGAATTCCAATGGTTGAAACGTGAGTTAATGTCTTTACATCAGTCAAACCCTGAAAATGAGGGTTTGTAAACAATGCACAGAAAATTTGAAATAACTTAGATATAAAACAAAGAGAATCAATCAAACCAACTTCCAAAGCATCAGATGTCACTATTACAACTTCCAGGCAAATTTTATCATCCAACCACCATCCGTACAGCCGTACAGAGTTCATTTTTCACCAGAAATGCACTAAAACAGGGTTATTTTTATTTTTTATGAAAGCAAAATGATTACAATACTGGTTCTCTGTCTGTCTTCGACCATTTGAAGCCTAAAATAGGCTCTCCAAATGTTGGTTCAACCATCTAGGTGGTTAGAACAGTTTATCCAACAAATGTCAACTTTGCTAAGCAACTTTTAAAGTTGCATTACAACTTTGCAAACAACTTTGCCGAGAAGGTTAAAAATGTGTTGTGAAACTTTAGGAACCTTATTAAAGTTATTTTGGACCTTCAAACTTCTTAACAACATCTAAAAGACACCTAATAAACACTTACTATGCTCATTTCATCCAAGGACTCAAAAGATGCCCAAGGTTTATAAGTCACCAAGGGGTCTTGTGTCCAACAAGTGGATGTTTATAAGGAGATAAAATCAATCCTTAATATTTATTACAAACCAAGAAAACATCTAAAACTCCTATTCTAATTTATTGTCATTCAAAAAGACTCTGATTTGTCATTCAAAAAGACTCTGATTTGTCAATCAAAAGGACCTTTCACCAGTCAATCCTTCAAAGCTCCAAGGTGAAAATCTTATGTTCCAATTGATTGGATTTGACTCCTTGGCTTCATGGCAACTTCCTTCAATCATGGTGTCTTTGGCTTGCATTAGGGATGCCCCTGCATCAAATAGCAATGCATTCAAGTGGCAATTACACAAGGGACAGTACATGCCCATTAAAGTTGGTGTTTTGTTATCCAGCATGACAATGGAGACAACATACTCTGTGTCAATTTTACTGATCAAATTTCCCTCCGCCAGGCAAAGCAACAATCTGGGTATGATAAGGTGAAATTTTGTAGTCCTTTTGGGTATGATAACAGTTCCAGTTTCCAATAAGATGGTTCATTTTTATAATCTAGCTTCAATTTCTCTTGTGAAAATCTTTTTTTCATTTTATGGGTGGTAAAATATAATTATTATGCTAGAGGTGTGTACTTATGGATGATAATGAAACAAAATGATAAGATTTAAGACTCTTGTTTTTTTTTTAAATAGCAATTTAAGTTTCCTTCTATTATAAATTACTGTTTTTCTATTTTTTAATGTATCTTTCCAAATCTTTTATATCAATTTTATTTATGAAATATAAATATATTAATAATGTTTTAGTGTTTTTAGGATTAGTTTATATCAATTCTATGTATCATCATTCGTCATTCAATTGTCAGTATTATTAATTTAGACTGTGCAATTGTAGAACTACTCGAATATGGGTTGGATGGATACTCAAGCAGGGGAACCCTCCTCAAATATCTCAAGCAGTGAACTTGGAAAAATGTGTCCTGAAGGAACCCTTTCCATCAGAGAGATAAAAGTACAAACAAGTAAAAGAAGCAGGCTCTGCAAATATGTTTTTGAGAAGAAAAATGATAGATTATTCGAGTATGGTTCATGAGGTATATCTAAAAAGACATTTTTTTTCTTATTATAATAAAAGAGGAAGTTGTGAATGTCAAAGTTGAGTGAAACAAAAATTATTTTCATCAAATTTTATTAGGCTTGCTTTTGGGAATAGTTTCTTACAATATTGCTATTAAGATTTTTATTGTGTAGTTTTTAGATTAGGTTTATAAAATTATATTTCATGAGTAGTGATTCATATTAATCAATTAACGATACTTTTGGAAGGTATTTTCAATGTGTCAAATTTTGATATTTTTACAAGAATTAGATTGTGTAATTTTTTTAATTAAAGTCATTGACTCATATTTCATAAATAATAGTTCTCATGAATCCGCCTCTTATAAGATTGAATAGTCTATTTAGGAAGTATTTCTGATAGTATGTCAAATTATGATATTACTATTACCATTAGATTGCATGGCTTTGAAGTCAACCTCGTTGACCCATATTCTTCTCTGTAGATGCTACTATGTGCTAGGGAACTTCTTAGAACTGTTGGTATATTCTTACAACTTGTTACACCTGGGATATTCTTCTCTGTAGATGCTACTATGTGCCGCGGTCCAAACGGGCCCATAAATGTGGTTGAATAGCAATACATTCAAGTGGCAATTACACAAGGGACAGTCACTGTGAGATGTCCTCATGTGTGACTGTCCTTGTCACAAATGAGGACATCTCACAGTGACTGTCCCTTGTGTAATTTCCACTTGAATGAGGACAGTCACTGTAAAGACAACATGATAATGTACACTTACAGCCCGTGTACATTATCATGTTGTCTTTAGAGTGACTATCCTCATTTGTTGAAGAAGAAAAGAATTAATGTGGCTCAATAGCAATACATTCAAGTGGCAATCACACAAGGGACAGTCACTGTGAGATGTCCTCATTTGTGACTGTCCTTACAGTGAGTGTACATTATCATGTTGTCTTTAGAGTGACTGTCCTCATTTGTTGAAGAAGAAAAGCATTAATGTGGTTCAATAGCAATACATTCAAGTGGCAATTACACAAGGGACAATCGATCGCTATGAGATGTCCTCATGTGTGACTATCCTTGTCACAAATGAGGACATCTCACAATGACTGTCCCTTGTGTAATTCAAGTGGCAATTACACAAGGGACAGTCACTGTGAGATGTCCTCATTTGTGACTGTCCTTACAATGAGTGTACATTATCATGTTGTCTTTAGAGTGACTGTCCTCATTTGTTGAAGAAGAAAAGCATTAATGTGGTTCAATAGCAATACATTCAAGTGGCAATTACACAAGGGACAATCGATCACTGTGAGATGTCCTCATGTGTGACTATCCTTGTCACAAATGAGGACATCTCACAATGACTGTCCCTTCTGTAATTGCCACTTGAATGAGGACAGTCACTGTAAAGACAACATGATAATGTACACATACAATGAGTGTACATTATCATGTTGTCTTTACAGTGGCTGCCCTCATGTTGTATATTCTTCTCTGTAGATGCTACTATGTGCTAGGGAACTTCTTAGAACTGTTGGTATATTCTTACAACTTGTTACACCTGGGATATTCTTCTCTGTAGATGCTACTGTGTGTCGTGGTCCAAACGGGCCCATAAATGTGGTTGAATAGCAATACATTTAAGTGGCAATTACACAAGGGACAGTCACTGTGAGATGTCCTCATGTGTGACTGTCCTTGTCACAAATGAGGACATCTCACAGTGACTGTCCCTTGTGTAATTAAGTATTGTGGGGAAGCATTCTAAATAACCAAAGCCGCTAACAATAAATTCAACACAGATATGTCCTAATTTCTGGGTATTTTAGCTCTCTAACAGCTGAATACCAGATTAAATAATAATGACAAAAGAAAAATAAACCCAACGTACTCAGAAATTGTAGCTGTGATTTTGCGGAGGGAATCTCTCTCGGCGCTGTTGAAAACACAAATGACAACCCGCTTGATTTCGCGGAGGGAATCTCTCTCGGTGCTGTTCAAAACACAAATGACAACCCGCTTTGTTCAAAACACAAATGATAACCCGCTTGATTTCGCGGAGGGAATCTCTCTCGGCGCTGTTGAAAACACAAATGACAACGTTCCTTTTTTTTTTGCACTTATATCCCGACCAACATAAGGTCCATTTGTAATACAACATGATAATGTACACTTACAGTGAGTGTACATTATCATGTTGTCCTTAGAGTGACTATCCTCATTTGTTGAAGAAGAAAAGCATTAATGTGGCTGAATAGCAATACATTCAAGTGGCAATTACACAAGGGACAGTCACTATGAGATGTCCTCATTTGTGACTGTCCTTACAGTGAGTGTACATTATCATGGTGTCTTTAGAGTGACTGTCCTCATTTGTTGAAGAAGAAAAGCATTAATGTGGTTGAATAGCAATACATTCAAGTGGCAATTACACAAGGGACAATCACTGTGAGATGTCCTCATGTGTGACTGTCCTTGTCACAAATGAGGACATCTCACAATGACTATCCCTTGTGTAATTCAAGTGGCAATTACACAAGGGACAGTCACTGTGAGATGTCCTCATTTGTGACTATCCTTACAGTGAGTGTACATTATCATGTTGTCTTTAGAGTGACTATCCTCATTTGTTGAAGAAGAAAAGCATTAATGTGGTTCAATAGCAATACATTCAAGTGGCAATTACACAAGGGACAATCGATCACTGTGAGATGTCCTCATGTGTGACTATCCTTGTCACAAATGAGGACATCTCACAATGACTGTCCCTTCTGTAATTGCCACTTGAATGAGGACAGTCACTGTAAAGACAACATGATAATGTACACATACAATGAGTGTACATTATCATGTTGTCTTTACAGTGGCTGCCCTCATGTTGTATATTCTTCTCTGTAGATGCTACTATGTGCTAGGGAACTTCTTAGAACTGTTGGTATATTCTTACAACTTGCTACACCTGGGATATTCTTCTCTGTAGATGCTACTGTGTGCTGGGGTCCAAACGGGCCCATAAATGTAGTTGAATAGAAATACATTCAAGTGGCAATTACACAAGGGACAGTCACTGTGAGATGTCCTCATGTGTGACTGTCCTTGTCACAAATGAGGACATCTCATAGTGACTGTCCCTTGTGTAATTGCCACTTGAATGAGGACAGTCACTATAAAGACAACATGATAATGTACACAAGTACTGTGAAGGTAGTTGCAAGTTACGGCTGTTTCATTGCATACCCGAAACAATGAAGATGTTACGGTCCACAAAACGTTTGTGCTTGAAAGATGAACAAATAAAATTAAACTTCTAAATAACCAGAGCCGCTAACAATAAATTCAACACAGATATGTCCTCATTTCTGGGTATTTTAGCTCTGTAACAGCTGAATACCAGATTACATAATAATGACAAAAGAAAAATAAACCCAACGTACTCAGAAATTGTAGCTGTGATTTCGCAGAGGGAATCTCTCTCGGCACTGTTGAAAATACAAATGACAACATTTCTCTACATTATCATGTTGCCTTTACAGTGACTGTCCCTTGTGTAATTGCCACTTGAAGGAGGACAGTCACTGTAAAGACAACATGATAATGTACACTTACAGCCCGTGTACATTATCATGTTGTCTTTAGAGTGACTATCCTCATTTGTTGAAGAAGAAAAGCATTAATGTGGCTGAATAGCAATACATTCAAGTGGCAATCACACAAGGGACAGTCACTATGAGATGTCCTCATTTGTGACTGTCCTTACAGTGAGTGTACATTATCATGTTGTCTTTAGAGTGACTGTCCTCATTTGTTGAAGAAGAAAAGCATTAATGTGGTTCAATAGCAATACATTCAAGTGGCAATTACACAAGGGACAATCGATCACTGTGAGATGTCCTCATGTGTGACTATCCTTGTCACAAATGAGGACATCTCACAATGACTATCCCTTGTGTAATTCAAGTGGCAATTACACAAGGGACAGTCACTGTGAGATGTCCTCATTTGTGACTGTCCTTACAATGAGTGTACATTATCATGTTGTCTTTAGAGTGACTGTCCTCATTTGTTGAAGAAGAAAAGCATTAATGTGGTTCAATAGCAATACATTCAAGTGGCAATTACACAAGGGACAATCGATCACTGTGAGATGTCCTCATGTGTGACTATCCTTGTCACAAATGAGGACATCTCACAATGACTGTCCCTTGTGTAATTCAAGTGGCAATTACACAAGGGACAGTCACTGTTAGATGTCCTCATTTGTGACTGTCCTTACAATGAGTGTACATTATCATGTTGTCTTTAGAGTGACTGTCCTCATTTGTTGAAGAAGAAAAGCATTAATATGGTTCAATAGCAATACATTCAATGGCAATTACACAAGGGACAATCGATCACTGTGAGATGTCCTCATGTGTGACTATCCTTGTCACAAATGAGGACATCTCACAATGACTATCCCTTCTGTAATTGCCACTTGAATGAGGACAGTCACTGTAAAGACAACATGATAATGTACACATACAATGAGTGTACATTATCATGTTGTCTTTACAGTGGCTGCCCTCATGTTGTATATTCTTCTCTGTAGATGCTACTATGTGCTAGGGAACTTCTTAGAACTGTTGGTATATTCTTACAACTTGTTACACCTGGGATATTCTTCTCTGTAGATGCTACTGTGTGCTGGGGTCCAAACAGGCCCATAAATGTGGTTGAATAGCAATACATTCAAGTGGCAATTACACAAGGGACAGTCACTGTGAGATGTCCTCGTGTGACTGTCCTTGTCACAAATGAGGACATCTCACAGTGACTGTCCCTTGTGTAATTGCCACTTGAATGAGGATAGTCACTGTAAAGACAACATGATAATGTACACAAGTACCGTGAAGGTAGTTGCAAGTTACGGTTGTTTCATTGCATACCCGAAACAATGAAGATGTTACGGTCCATAAAATGTTTGTGCTTGAAAGATGAACAAATAAAATTAAACTTCTAAATAACCAGAGCCGCTAACAATAAATTCAACACAGATATGTCCTCATTTCTAGGTATTTTAGCTCTGTAACAGCTGAATACCAGATTACATAATAATGGCAAAAGAAAAATAAACCCAACGTACTCAGAAATTGTAGCTGTGATTTCGTGGAGGGAATCTCTCTCGGCACTGTTGAAAATACAAATGACAACATTTCTCTACATTATCATGTTGCCTTTACAGTGACTGTCCCTTGTGTAATTGCCACTTGAAGGAGGACAGTCACTGTAAAGACAACATGATAATGTACACTTACAGCCCGTGTACATTATCATGTTGTCTTTAGAGTGACTATCCTCATTTGTTGAAGAAGAAAAGCATTAATGTGGTTGAATAGCAATACATTCAAGTGGCAATTACACAAGGGACAGTCACTGTGAGATGTCGTCATTTGTGACTATCCTTACAGTGAGTGTACATTATCATGTTGTCTTTAAAGTGACTGTCCTCATTTGTTGAAGGAAAAAAGCATTAATGTGGTTCATTAGCAATGTATTCCCAGCATCTGTACCTGCATCTCTCTTATATACTACAAGTTACTTGCCATCAGAAATTGCAGTTCCCTCACGTGACATTGATGGTGAAGTGTTCTTTTCAAAACCATCATCTGTGGTTACCAATGCTCCTGTTTTAGGAAATAAGTTTGTTGCATTCCATGAGCCATTGGTCAAGTTTCTTCTACGAGCTTCTGATGCCTCAAAATCTAAGCAGCGCCTACGCATGCCTCGTTGTGGTTGATTATCATTCTGTACATGAATTATAATGAGTAATCAGTTTTGGGCCTTGGAATCTTGTATGTAACATGCACAGGCATTTCATGGCTAAATGAATCTATTTAAAAGCATCAACTTTTCTTACATGATGCTGGATACATAAGTAGAACAAGCGTATATCAAATTGGAAGCAATCAGAACTCCACAATGACATATTATTTAGAGTACTCTTCAGTTTAAGTAATAATGCATATATTGACACTGTAAAGACAACATGATAATGTACACTCACTGTAAAGACAACATGATAATGTACACTCACTGTAAGGACAGTCACAAATGAGGACATCTCACAGTGACTATCCCTAGTGTAATTGCCACTTGAATGTATTGCTATTCAGCCACATTAATGCTTTTCTTCTTCAACAAATGAGGATAGTCACTGTAAAGACAACATGATAATGTACACTCACAGTGAGTGTACATTATCATGTTGTCTTTACAGTGACTATCCTCATTTGTTGAAGAAGAAAAGCATTAATGTGGCTAAATAGCAATACATTCAAGTGGCAATTACACTAGGGACAGTCACTGTGAGATGTCCTCGATCATTTGTGACTGTCCTTACAGTGAGTGTACATTATCATGTTGTCTTTACAGTGGCTGTCCTCATTTGTTGAAAGAAAAAAGCATTAATGTGGTTCATTAGCAATGTATTAAATTAATTTTTTTTTTTTAATCCACCCACGGGCGTCGCAATTGCGACAGAAACCCGTCGCAATGCGATGCAGGCGCCCGTCGCAATTGCTTGGGAGGTCCGTCGTGATTGCGACGGCCCTCTGAAGCCATGCGACGGGGGGGCGACGGCCATGCCGCTTCTTAAATCTTAGTCACATTGCGACGGATATGTGTCGCAATTGCGACGGCTACCCATAGACGTCGTAAGTTGCGACTAAAAAATAGCGACGTCTATGGGTGTTGCTATTGCGACACATAGCTGTCACAATTGCGACACATAGCCGTCGCAAAATGACCCCAAATGTATTAGTGGGGCATTGGTGTACTTAAGTTTTTTACCTAGTAAGTTTTCTCTTAGGTTTATAACATACATGCTACTTAATTATATTTAGGGATCACATAGGAACATTTCCACTTTTAGTGGTATTATTACATTATCACTTTTCCACCTTGAGTGGGAGTTCAACCATTGGTTAATTTATAAGTTATCACTTTTCCAACTTTGGAGAGCGATTCATCTTTAGTGGACGTGTTACATTATGACTTAATACTAATGCCAATTTTTTATATTTAATGAAAGGAATGATATATCTAATATACAACTCTAGAATCTAAATCTTTTGAGAATGAGAAAGAGGTATAAAATGAAAAGATAATGGATTTCTTTAACTAAGTCTTTAAGTATAAGAAAATAAAAGAAAGATAGAGTTTGATGAAAGAAGGAAATGATAATACTAATTATCATGTCCTACCTAAGTAGTAAAAAAATTTACCTAAGTAAAATTCATATAATAAGGTAAAATTAAATAATTGTACCAATACTTTACAAAGGATGTCCAAGGGGTTTAGCTTACTTGGTTGAAGCAATGACTTCGCATTGTGGAGACCCTAGTTCAAATCTCAAGAGGGACATCTTTGTGGAATTCTAACTTGTGACTCTTGGTCAATCATGTTGTTGCTCAAATGAGCACAAGGTTTATAAACGATCTATAATAAAAAAAAATACTTTACAAAGGATTAATGCACAAAACTAATTTTATAAACTAGAGGTAACATGTCAACTCTGGCATTAACAAAGAATATGAGAAGAAATAGTTTAGATCTTAACAGATAAACTAAAAAATATTAATCTCATTTGATTAAAAAAATCATGAAATTTTACCTTAAGATGTAAAATTGAGGTTCAAATTCTCAATAAGGACTCTTACTTTGGCCTCTACCTCTTGATTGTCTATTGCAAAATTCAATAGAACAAAGTACATGATATTTAAAAACTAAAGATGGAGGATCTTAAAGTGAAAGATCATTAGAAAGTTGTTGATAAGGATGCAAAATTATATGGAATGTTTCATGAAAATTGACTTAAGTTGGACAAGTAGGCACACAAAATTATTCAATTGTACCTTTCAAATTGCATTTCTTGATTTACTTTGACGAGGCCTTTGCATACAAGTGGTGGAAGAGTAAATGTAGTATTCATCTGAAAAATAAATTGTATCCCCAAAAAATAGTTATATTATTTAAAAATGAAATATGTTTATTTGTTTCTAGATCATTTGATTTTGAGTCAAGTTATTTTTTAAATATTGAGATGTACCCTTTTGCTTTTCCTCTTACCCAAAATTTGGGACCATCTATTCTTTGTCATTGGCGATGATGCTATGGGCATTAAAATGGATAGTCTTGTTGCTACTTTTCATTGAAAGGGAATGAGAGAAAACCTATAAATGATAGGAAGATAAAAAATATTAATCATCAGTGATTAGGGACCTATTTTTTAAATGGATTCACATACTACTTCAAAAGAGAATTTATAAATCTAATTTTCAAAGATTTTCTCTATAACTCCCACTACCTTGGTAACTTATACCACCTAGAAGACGACAAATGGTGGACCAATTTTCCTACAATTGACTTATTATTAAGACACCTGGTAAAATTAGTCACATATAAAAACTAATCATTTTATTTGATATCCTAGAAAATGAAAGAAATAGTTATACATTTATCATACCACCACATTTCTCATGTTACAAGTTTCTAATGAAGGTTACTATTATATCAATTATTATAAGTATATACACAATTTATATTGATAATAAAACATAAAAAATACTATCCATGGACTCACAAATTGGATCTTTGCACTTGACGCCTCTTTGTAGATAATCTTGAACACTGGAATCACTTCATTTTCAATACAAACACAAATAATTTTAGTGATTATTAAAATATATATATATTTTTAATAAATAATAGGACCAAATTAAACTGTTTTCATATTCTTATATTATCTAGAATCAAATAAATTCAACATATATTATTTTAAAAGTTGAATTAGATTAGAAGAAAACCTTTCATAAGTAGTATTTTTGCTAAATGCATTCTCTATCAAATTCCTGTAGATTTTAAGAGATTTATTAGTTAATAATCAAATATATGATAGTTATAATTTAGATCAAAGTAAAATAAAATATGAAATCATGGTAATTTATGCTAAATCCCATTCAAATGCACACATCTATGAAAAATAGATCTAACTAGGGGATTTTATTTTAGGCTTATATTTAACAAAGATGAATTATGGAAAACTCTTGTAAATATGCCAAGAATATCTCAATGATTCTCTAATCCAAACTTAAATTATTACTAAAATAAATATACATGAATATTTACAATAAGATTTGGTTAGCTAGTATGTATGGTAAAAGTTAGAGATAAATTATTCAACATGCTTACTTTTGTTTTGAATTTTCCATCCATGAAGTAAACTCGCCTGAAAAATAATTGTATGATAGATCTCTGCAATAAAATATTCAATATAAACGTCTTGATCTACACGTAAAAAAATGTTTCTTATATTTTAACTTGCATGCTTAAACTATGTGATATTCTCGGTTTTCCATTTCTACTATTATCAAAGATTTAAGAATAAAAATATGACTTAGTGAATAAAAAAAGGAATAAAAAAATTATTTCAATGCATAAAAGGATAAAATATAACATCTAACATTTTTTAATAACTAATTTTCATAAATATGACATCTTTTAGGATTGTAATTTCTTTATTTATAGACAACAAAAATGATCATTATTTCTAGAGCTTGATACATTGATTTCAACATTAGATAGATCATTTTTTGCAATCAAATGCATGGTTAAAACCAAGGTTACTAAATGTTCATATCCATAGATATCTTGTTACATTTAAGAAATATATATTTTTAGTTTTGGACCTTAATCATAGATATCTAATGCAAAAACCACAAAACATCATAATGGGGCTTAATGGGAAATATATTAAAGTAATGTAAAACTACAAACATGCGAAACTAATAAATAATTGATACATTAAATATCTAACTAGTAGAATTTAGGAATGGCCTAATAATTTTGCAGTTTGGAGAAAAAAAATTAGTGAATGGAGAATGCCTCAAATGACTAGCTTGAATGGTGAATGTCTCTTCAAATGGTAGCATCAATTAGCAAGTTTGATATTTTTCCTTGCCATCTTTTTTCTTGGGTTACATTTAAGGGTTTGCCAGTGGGGTTGCATTAGGACATCAATTAGATTGAGGGGTTATGGACAGGATTTTGTAGGCTATATTGCCCAACTTTTCTCGTATCATAGGTTATTGTTTTGATGGAGGGGCAAAAAGATTCTTCAATTTGGAGGGTTTTTGTTGCTTTGAGGTAGGAAAGCTCTTGTCTTAGTATGGCATGCAAAGGCAATGTAGGTCTTTTATGTGAGCAGTGTGTTGAAAATAAAGAAATTTAATGGATGTTCAAAGAAGAGCCTCGATAGTTCAGTTTTAGTTAATCTACCAGAGTTGGTAATGGAATATGTTTCTTACTTGAGAATCAATGTTCTAATTTGTAAATTTATGGGTATTGAGGTTTCTCTAATAGTTTTGAAATCTTGGATTCATTAGGCTCGAAAAATAAAAGCAATAAAAGATAATGTTGGATAGAAATAATTACTTTATGGTTTTTTTCATGGATGGTAGACTAGAATAATATATTTGAAGGTGAACCTTACTTTTATAATCAAGTTGGTCTATCACCAAACCTTAGTATATGGGTTTTAAATTAGTTGAGTAGCTACATTCCAAGGTACTTATATGGGTGCAGCTTCCATTGAAGTTTTGGTGAGATGATATCTTGAATAAGATTGCTCTTTTCTTAGGAATCGAATTGGAACAAATGAATTTTTTTTGGACAAAAAGGTAATTACCTGTGCTCATATTTGTGTAGAAATTGATTTAAATAATCCTTTTCCAAAATCAATCAAAATTTGTCTAGGTTCTTCTTGGATTTAGCAACTAGATTATGAAACTCTCCATTTTTGTTTTTGAATTTCTTATGAGTATGGATATCTTCAATGGAAAAAATTGAGAATTATCCAGGCCTTTGTTGTAAACAACTCACTTTCTACCCCTACTCCAAAGTTAGATAAGGGAAAAGCCTCTGTACGAAAATATGATGTTGATAAGGAGGGTTTTATGCCTATTAGGACTCGTAATAAGAGAAGGGGACACAAGAGAACTTTCAAGGACACATATAATTATGAGGTGCTCAATCACTTTACTGTGTTGGAGGCTTTCACATAGGAAGAGGGGATTCTAGTTGATTTTCATTTTGGACCAAATGTACCATAGAAATGAATACTTTGTAGGAGAAAAAATTTGATAATGAAACTTTACCTTGAGTTAAAATGTTGGATGATGGGTTTCCTTCCAATGGCCTTGATACATTGGTGCCAATTGATTTCAGAAATGTGAGTGATGACAAATTTTTGGTGGATTTAGTTAAAGGGGATTTTTTTTTTGGTAAATGAAGTGAATCTTCTTTGAGCCTAGGTGTAAACAAAGGTCTCTAAAAAATATTATTATGAGAAGTCTTCTAAGGTTGGTCGTAAGAAGGATTAGGAGAAGGTCAAATTAGGTGGAGAGATGTTGGTGGAATTTGGGTTAGTAAAAGCCACTGACTCTCATTCTCTTAATTTCAACAATGATTATTCTCTCTTGGAATGTAAGGGGATTTAATAATGTCCCTTGACAAAAGGATATTCATGATTTAGCTATTACACATTCTCTACATATTGTGTGTATTCAAGAAACTAAGCTATCAGTGTGTTTCTAATATATGGAGGTTTTACCAATGCCAATACATTGAGGATCTTGGTTCTTTTGGGGGGTGTGGCTTACTTATTTTATCCAAGGAACATTTCTCCACCATGGTGGATATCTAGCCATTCCTCTCTTTCTATGGTAACCTCAAGTTTGGATTCTAGAGAAATTATCTTAATTACTAATGTGTATACCCCAATTAATCTTCTTGGAAAATATTTTCTTTGTTCTCATATCATATATGTTTGATCTCTCAATCCTTTTCTTCTATGGATCATTGCAAGTGACTTTAATAAAATTTTCATTATGGAGGAAAATGGTTTAGACCTTTGTAAGCCTCTTATGGACATGTATGAGAGAATATGGATTGACTTAATTTAATTGACCACGTAAAACCATCTAATGGTATTTACATGTGGAATAAAAAAAGTGTGATAGTGATGCTATTTATAAGTGGTTGGATTTTTTTTGTGCTATTGGTATGGAGGTAGCTAGACCACTTCTTTTGAGATTCTTGATTAGTGATGTTTAGAACATTGGCTGATATAATTTTTGGTAGTTTTGTTTAGAGTTCTTAACAATCATTCATTTAAGTTTCATCTCGTGTGGCTTTTGGATTCCTCACTTTAGGATTTGATGGGTGAATGATAGAGAATTGGAAATCCTACTTGTAGTATTATGATGTATTCCTTTGTCAAGAAATTGAAGCTTGTGAAATATAATCTTAAAAGGTGGAGTTAGAAGTGTTCTAATAACCTTCATTTCACTTAAAATAGAAATTTAAGCATGTCTAGATAACATTATTGGCTAAATATGAGATCATGGATTAATGAAGGATCTAAGAAAATTAGAGTCTCTAGTCGTGAAGGACTTAGAGTACTGAGAGCTTCGTGAGGATACTTTTTGGAAGTAAAAGGAACATGTTGATTGGCTCTAGGAAGGAGTTAGAAATACAAATTTCTTTGATAACTCTATTAAAGCTCATAGGCATAGATGTTATATTTCCTCTCATGTTAGAGTTTTAGGCGACTCTACAACACCCCCAAGATCAAATGAAAGGGTAAGATAACTTCTACAAGAGAATGGAAAGATAATTGCATTAATATGCAAGAATGATATTATTGATAGTGGATATAATGAAAATGTACATAATAGGTCTTTTTATATAGGCAAGGCAATAAGAGACAATGATAAGGAGTAGATAAGTTATCACCAGCACAAGGTGGAATCACATGTCCACTAAAGGTTGATCATCCTCCATTCTGTAATGAAGTATGTGCAAGATGTGGAGGATGACAATGTGATAAGTGAACTAAAGGTAGATCTCACACATAATATGGAATTTGATAAAAAATACCATCACCTAAAGTATAATTTTTCCTACACTATGTGCAAATATAGGTGCAAACTCCTAGGTGTCTCGTTTGCAAACTACTAGGTAATGCATTAACTTTAGTAATATTAAATAAAGTGTAATTAGTAAATATGTAATTATACCAAAAATTATAAATACTTTGCTAAAATATAAAAAAATTCATCATTCACTACTCTACCACCTTATTCTTCAATAACTAAAAAACATCCTTTGTCATAGCATAACTTTGATCATCTATCCTATTGTGAATATTACTTAAAATTATGTTCTAAAGGTAATTTTTATTTTATCCTTTAAAAAAAGGGATTGCTTAATACCAACATGGAAGATTGACCCATTTAAAACCCAAAAATATGGATGGTTTGGTTTTAAATAAAAGATGAAGAGTTGAAAAGATCTTTGACTTTGCTAAATTTACCTACTACCTTAAAATTGGAGTATATTTTGGTAAGAATTGTTTCCCAAAGAGAAGAGTATCATCTACAAATAAAAAATGTGTTATTGCAATGTCATTTCTATTTATTGATAAACAATTCCAAAAATGATTTGAATGATAAGAAGATATAGCTTAACTGAGAGCTTTAGCTAGAAAGATAAATAAAAAAGGAAAAAGAGAATCTCCTTGTCAAAAACCTTGAGTAGAATTAATGAAACTTAAAGGTTCTCAATTAATAAGACTAACATTAATTATCCTCAAAGGAAAAATAGAATCCACGTGCACTGATGGGCTCCTAAATAGCCATCTTTTTCACCACTTTTTATCCTCTTTCTAAGATAATTGATTGCACATAGACATACATTTATGGTTTTAAGCATATGAACTTATGGTTTCTATGTATATGATTATATATATGTGTGTGTGAACATAAGATGGAAAGTGGATACCTCTAAAGACATAATATCTACTTAATTTCATGGACAAGAATGGTGAATATAATAGTTATACATGTTAATGGATGTTTTCTCTCCTAAGCTATGTTTTGGGTAGTTACCTCCTGTAGCCGTAGGATTTGCAAGAGTGATAATTAAGACTAACACCTTTTCCTAATATTGATGATGTGGATATATATGTATATGGTTGGATATGTGTGCATTGATTGTTATGTAGGAGTTGAAAGTGGATATTCAAGGACCAACATACTGGCGTGGGAGTCATCAAAGCCAACCGTAAATTGTAGAATCTTCACAAGCAAGTCAATACTTTCTGTTGCATGCAACATGTAGATTTAGTGTGCGCTATATTTTAGGATTGTTCATGGTCAATAATGTTTCTGTTGTGAAACTTTATGAGTTGTAACTGATCCTCATTATGAAGTGATCATAGATTTAGGAGCTAGTGGTAGTTTCCTTTTAAATAATCGACTATAATTGTGACTCTTTTGGAGTTAGTCGAACAAACTAGTTTTTAATATAGAACTCTTGGATACTATTTCAATCAAGTGTAATTGTTTTATGGATGAATAGAATGTTCAGTTCAAGTTTGCAACTTTCATCTTGATTGTAATTTTCATTCACTCATTCAAGGGGGCCCACTTGATGAGTGAATTGTTTTGTTAGTGTAGAGTTCATTTTCCTATTCATTTATATGTTTTTGAATTCTGTTGTTCATGTAGCTACTGATACCAGAATCAGTAGGATGTTCCTGCAACACAGTCAGTTGGAGTAGTTCCTAACTATGATTTCCTACTTTGATTAGAATACATTTGCTTACCAATATTAGTTTAGTTTTCTTGAAGCATAAGCATTTGAATTCCTTAGATAGGTTTAGAAGAGGAGGTTTGAAGCATATACTTTGTAGATACCATTCCAAGTTTACGTCCCTGGTCAATAATTAAATGAGACCAAATAATGCATTTAGGAATCATTTGGGGTGTCCAATCCTGAAATAGGTAGTCCATTGCTTTGGGTTTTTGATACCATTGTTTGGCCAAGCATTTTTGGCGCCATTGTCGGGGATGGTGTTAATTCAAACTAATCCTTGTAGTTGCAGTCTTAGTTTTAATCTAGTACTTAAGTAAGCATTTTTATACATAGAAGGAGAGATCACCTTGGGAGATTTCTTCCCTGTAACTACCAAGGAGAACCATTTGATTTATTTAATCCTCAAATTGAAGAACCACAAAGTGAGAATGAAGAAGAAGAACCCTTTGAAAATCCATTTGTTGATGCTCAGGAACATATATCCTCTTCATCATCTGAAGAGTCACTGCATTTAAACAACCTATTTGCTGAACCTGAATATCAAGATAATTCGCTTGCTCTTGTTGTATATCAGCCACCACCACAAGGTCCTCCTCCCAGAATGGCTACTCAAGCTCCCTTTCCTTTTCCTATACCTCAACAACAAGACAACCAAAATTTGAAAAATATACCTACTGCTGCCCTTCCCAAATTTTATGGCCTCCTTACAGAAGACCCTGAGACCTTTCTCTTTGAATTTGATATTCTTTGCTAGAGTTATGACTATACCACTGATGCCCACAAGCTAAAGTTGTTCCCATCAACTCTAAAAGAACTACTTTGAGATGGTTCATGGGGTTGGGTGCTAATGCTATAGCAGATTGGAATGCCATGCACACGATGTTTCTTTTGAAGTACAAAGATTACTATAGAGGTCAAGATTTGAGAGGTGATGACATTTTTAAAATGTCTTAGAAGGAGGACAAAACCTTGGAGGATTATGTATCCAGGTTTATGTTCAACCTGTAGTGTAATACTCAACACCAGCTAAATGAGGCATCTCAAAAGAACCTTTTCCTAAAAGGTGTGAATGATGGAATTATTGAGGCTCTAGACCTAATGGCAGGAGGTGATATCACGCAAAAAGCTTGGGCCGACATAAAGAATATATGTCAAAATTACTCAAGGGCCACTTTGAAGAATGGTAGGGAACTTAGAGACCTACTGCATAAGTCCAATGGTGGTTTAGGAGTATCTAAAATGGAGCTACCTAATCTACTATCTGACTTCAAGAAAGACATCATTAATGATGTCACCACTCAGCTGGATAGTATGCAAGCAAGGAGGAAGAAGGAAGAGTCAGATGTTGTGCTTGCCGAGTTATGTTCTCATTGCAGAGAGAGGAAAAGAAACTATAAATGTAAGACGGTTGCATCTATGGACGTTAACCCAATGCCCACCAAGTTCAAAGCCATAGATGAGGAGAATGGAGAAGTTTTCTATGTTTCTCAAAGGCGTCCATGGGCTTAGAGACAAGGTATACCTCTAGACCCACTAAATAATTTTGGTTATAATAATAATAATAGCTATTGGCCAAACCAAAACCCCCAAAATTCTTCTCCTCAGGGTCAGAATTGGAATCAAAATTGGTCCAATCAATAGCCATACTATAACCAAGCCTATCCGCAGCAACCACCATTTAACCCATACCAACAACAGTATAACTCTTATCAGCAGCCGCAATAGAATAGTCATTGGACACCTCATGGTAACTGGCAACCACAACCTCAGTGAGGACCTAATCAGCCTAATCAACAACAAGCACTAATGCCTCCACCTCAGTAGCAAGCTATTATGCTGTCGCCTCCTGTAGCAAATAGCAATCCTCAAAAGCTGACTCAACTTCTAGCTCAACCCATTCCAAATCCTAATAATAAGCAGCAAGCTTATTCCTTGCATGTTAATGACATCCATCTTAGATCAGGAACTACACTTCCTACACCCAAGGAGCCAATAATAACCAAAGTTGCTGATGTTGAGGACATACCCATGAACCAGCCTGTTGATGTTCCACTTGTTGCTCAAACTGCACCAGTGCCTAAGAATCCTCCTTATCCGCAAAGACTGTCTCAGGTTGTTCCTCCAAAAGAAAATATTGTAGCCACTGATTTGATTGATCAGCTCAAACAAATGACAGTGCAGATTCCCTTTTTGGATGCCCTTAAAGAAATTCCAGTCTATACCAAAGTAATTAAAGAAGCCTGTATCAAACAGCCTGGAAGGAAAAAGAAAGACCCTGATACTATCCATGTCTTAGGCCAGCTCTCTGATCTCATGCTAAGTAAAGTTGTCATGCCTAAGTATTCAGATCCAGGAAGTCCAGTGGTAACCATCTTCATTAATGGTACCCAAATTCAGAATGTTTTAATTGACTTGGGAGCATCAATTAATGTTATGACTAGAGAAGTTCTGCTGAAACTTAGTATCATTAGTTTGCGGGACACAGCAACAATATTTTAGTTAGCTAATAATTCCATAGTCAAGCTTGATGTGGTTGAGGATATTATTGTTACTCTAGATTCTTTAGAGTACCCCTCAGATTTCATAGTCTTGTCACCCAAAGCCACTCTTGGAGGATATCCATTAATCCTAGGAAGGCCTTGGTTAGCCATAGCTGATGCTTGCATTGCATGCCATTTAGGGAAGATGACCATATCAGATGGAATAAATACCAAAAAGTTAACTCTGTATTCTCTAGCAAAACCCCAAAGTGAACTTGATCAAGTTGTCTAGCCTGACTTAGGAGATGCTTCCCTTGAAGTAAGTTTTGTGCAAAAACTCATGTTCATTGAGAGAAATCCATTCATGATATCCCAAGAAGAAGATGATATTCTAGCAGCAATCCTTACCAACTAGTATGGTTCTGAGGAGTCATCTTGTGATGATCCAAATTGTTCCCTTCAAATAATACTGCCCAAGAAAACCACATCTCAGTTTCCTACAACACCTGATTACCTTCACACTTTGCTACCTCATGAGATAAAGTCTCCATCCATAGCAGAAGTGTTGATGTTAGAAAAAGTTAAGAGAGTTGAAATTGCTTCAGGAAAGGAGCTGAATGTTAATAACAACCTCACTGAATCTCAGATGTCTAGCCTTCTCAAGCTTTTACAAGATAGCCAGCAAGCCTTTGCATGGGATTACATTGACATGGAAGGCTTAGATCCTACACTCTGTACTCATAGAATATATATAAGCCCAGAATACAAGCCAGTAAGGCAAGCTCAGAGAAGAATTAACCCTACTTTAAGAGACATGGTCAAGACTGAGTTGCAAAATCTTCTTAGTGCAGGTTTCATTTATCCTATCTCTGACAATTAGTGGGTTTCTCCTCTTGTCATCGTTCCAAAGAAAGGAGGAAAGTGGAGAGTTTGTGTTGAATATAGAGAACTTAACAAAGCTACTAAGAAGGATCACTTTCCACTACCTTTCATTGACCAAGTGCTTGATAATCTGGCAGGTAAAAAGTACTTCTCATTTCTAGATGGCTTCAGTGGGTATAATCAGATACAAATATCACCAGAAGATCAGGACAAGACAACATTTACCTATCCTTAGGGAACCTTTTCTTATTTAGTCTTGCCATTTGGATTGTGTAATGCCTCTGCTACTTTCCAGAGACCAGTGCTAGGTATTTTCTCTGACATTGCTGCTGATTGTGTTGAAATCTATATGGATGACTTTACAACTCATGGAGCAATGTTTGAAGAAGCACAAGCTAACTTGGAAAAGGTTCTTAAGAGATGTCAAGATTATAATCTCTCTCTCAATAGTGAAAAGCACTACATGATGATGGAGGAAGGAGTAGTCCCGGGACACTATCTTTCATCTTTTGGAATTCAGGTTGATCCTGCAAAAATTGTAGTTATAAACACACTTCCCACACCGGCTAAGCAGAAGGATGTCAGAAGTTTCCTTGGCCATGCTGGTTACTACAAAAGGTTCATAAAAGATTTTAGCCAACTTGCAGCACCTTTATATAATTTGTTGAAGAAAAAAGCTGAATTTACATGGACAGAGGAATGTGAAGCATCATTCCAAAAGTTGAAGGATGTTCTGACAACAACACCTATTCTCAGAGGACCTGATTGGAAGCTTCCATTCCATATCCACATAGATGCATCTAACTATGCTATTGGAGCAGTTCTGGGACAAAAGGAAGGTATTATTGAACATGCAATTTACTATATTAGTAAAACTTTGCAAGGAGCAGAATTGAATTATACTGTTACTGAAAAAGAGTTGTTAGCAGTTTATGCACTAAAAAAATTTAGGCACTACATTACAAGCTATGAAGTATTTGTTTATACTGATCATTCAGCTATCAAGTACTTAATGAATAAACCTGCCATTAGTGGTAGATTAGCACGTTGGTTACTCCTCATGCAAGAATTTGATGTAAAGATCATAGACAAACTAGGCAAGGCTAATGTAGTGGCCGATTTCTTGTCACGACTGCAAGTGCTAGATGATCCTGCAGTAATTGATGATAGTTTTCCTGATGAGAACTTGTTTTCTATTGATTCTTTTAATCCATGGTATGAAGACTTAGCCAACTACCTTTCTATAGGGAGAATGCCATGTCAATTTTCTCCCAAATAGTGCCATCTGTTAGTTGAGAAGAGTTTTAACTTCTCTTGGATCTTAGGCTTCATGTTTTATACAGGACCAAACTAGGTCACAAGGAGATGCATTCGAGAAGATGAAACTTATGACATCCTTTGGGCATGCCATGATGAGCTATGTGGAGGAAACTTTGCCACAAAAATGACAGCCTATAAAATCTTGACAACTGGGTACTACTGGCCTACTTTGCATAAGGATGTAGCAAAACATACTCAGCATTGTGATAGGTGTCAACGTATTGGGATGTCCCACAAAGACTGATGAAATGCCTCTGCAGCCGCAGGTAGTTGTCACACCCTTTGACAAGTGGGGTATTGACTTCATTGGACCTATTGAGCCCTCTTCTCATGGAAAGTCTTACATCTTAGTATGTACAGATTATGCAACAAAATGGGTTGAAACCAAAGCTATGAGACATGCCAAAGATCACAAAGTTGCTGAGTTTCTTTATGAATGCATATTCACCAGATTTGGAGTACCAAGGGAAATTGTCAGAGATCAAGGGGCACAATTCACCTCTAACCTTATCATCGAGTTGATGTAGGAGTACATGGTGCGTCATGGAAAACCTTCACCCTACCACCCTCAGGCCAATGGCCAGGCTGAAATCACAAACTGGGAGATAGAGTCTATTCTCACTAAAATAGTAGCTATGCATAAAAAGGATTGGGCTACTCACCTTCCTGAAGCCATATGAGCTTACCACACCACATGGAAAAGCACCATAGGGTTTACTCCTTTTGAGTTGGTATATGGAAAATTTGCCTCTATGCCGATTGAGTTCTAGCATAAAACACTTCGCACTACTTCAGATCTGGATATAGATATCACCAAAGCACAACAAGACAAGTTATTGCAATTAAATGGATTGGATGAATACATGAAGTTTTCTCTCCATAATACAGAGTTGATACAATAGCAAAGGAAAAAGTGGCATGATAAGTTAATTCATGATAACAAATTTTTTGTTGGAGATTGGGCACTGTTATATGATTCCAGATACCAACATACACCAGGGAAATTTCATACCAGATGGCTTGGGCTTTATGAGATTATATCAATATTTGGCAATGGAGCTGTACAACTTTCAGTAATAGATCCTATTCAATTCAAGTTACTCGTCAATGGGCATCATCTGAAACTTTACCACAAACCTATAAGTCATGATGAGTTCCTCAAGCAGTTCCAGAGCACAACTAAAGCAAGTGTTTCTGTAGCCGAAGAATCTGGGTCTTCCACCCAGGATTCTGCTAATTCTTGATTCCATTCAAGACCACCATAATAAATATTTCACATTTTGTGGAATACTTTCTTTGTAATAATTTTTCATCTCACCTTCTCTCTTTTCCACCCATCCACCCCATCCCATCACTTCAATATGCAGGTGCAATTTTTTTGGACAACTCTTCCTATAGCACCTCCAGGTTCGTGCCACATATACTTGTACATATATTATTTTTATTCATTAATTTTTAGGATTTTGTGTCATTTTAATTTTTCAATCTTTCTTAACTTGGCTTGGTGGGACCCATGCCATTACTTAGTTGGGGGGGGGAAACTATTCTATTTTCAAATTTTCAAATTAGCATGTAAAATTAAAGTTCGTGTCTTGAAATATGTCTGCGACATGACGTGATGATCTATCCTTTTGTGATTGCATCATCACACTTAAAGTGAATTAAAGATATTAGAATCTGACCTTGATTTCTAATGATAAGCCGCAACATGTTCAGGGTGGTAGCCTTGGCACGTGTGAGTTTTTATGAGATGTTATGTAAAACTCATATCATTAGATTTCGTGCAAACAAATCTTTAATTTTATGAATCAAGTTGTAGTTTTTACGCCATCTTTTCTTCTATAGCATTTTGTTCCATAATGCATTGAGGTCTGTGACTTGCCATTGCTGAACTTTGTGAGAATTGTAGTTCTGCAAGTTAAAAATTTGTTTGAGAGTAGGAATGGGAGGTGACCTTCAAAGGCATGAACTAGTGGACCACACAGTTTTGTTAAATGATGTGCCTACCTGTGAAATTTTCAGAAGGAGAGGATGGCTGGATTATTGTTTAAGCCTTAAAGGGTTTAAGAAGGAAGTTTCTCTACAATTTATGTCCACCTTGAAAGATGGGTTTGCAGAAGTTAAAGGCTTGAAAATTGAGTTCACAGAAGATGCAGTGGCTGAAGTGACTAGTTTGCCTTAGGAAGGTGAACAATGGGTGAAAGATTTCAACTTGCATTCAGCAAGAGCACAGTTCACTTTGCATAGTGATCCTCAGTTAGATATCAACATGAAGCAAGGAACCTGGAAATTATCTTTGCCTCTAGAGTTCATCTAATCAGCCATATTTGTTATTCAGTACTTCACTTGCGAAGGATGCTACAAATACCTGCATGCTTTGCACTTCAAAATTCTCAGTCATCTCCACCATGATAACATACCGGTAAATCTTCCCAGCTTCTTATTTAACATTGTGAAAAAGCAATCTTTATTAGTCCAGTTAGGAAGCAACCAGTCTATTTCACATCATTGCTTAATAAAATTAATTGTGGAAAGGGAATTGAATAGACAAAAAGTTGGGACATGGGAAGAATTTTTGCAATTGAATGAGGTTGAACCTAGAATAGTTGGCCCTAGAGGTCATGGTGTTGGTAGGAGAGAGAAAACATTTTTTGGGATTCGTAAAATTGTTCAAAGAATTGAAAATGATCCTGAAGCCTCTCCTTCCATTTTTAGGTCACCTAGAAAAAGAATTCTCAATACTAGAACCTCTAATTCTCAGAGGAAGAAAAACAAAAGTGCAGAAGCTCCTAATATCCCTGAATCTTCACCATCCATAACGACAAGGTCTACATCTAGGAAGGGTAAGGGTAAAATAACAGAACTAGAAGAGGAAACATTAGAACCTCAGCCTGGTGATAATGCTGATAGTATGGAAGAAACCCTACATTCCCCTAGGGAAGAGAATCCTAAATTTCCTCCCAAAGAGAATTATGCAAACCCTAGGGAAGAGAATTTTGAAAACCCTCCTGAAGTAGTGGTAGAAGAGGTGGTCATTAAGAAAAAGAAATGGAAGAGTCCTCCGGACTCATCCACACCCCCTATGAGGAGAAGTAGAAGACTTTTTGAGAAAAATGCTAAAGCATCTGTTCCTATTGTTAACATTGATTCCTCTAAATTTGTAGAAAATGAGCCTTTGAACAATTCCTCTTCTGAGGAATTGAATAATCAACCTATAGCCAGTGACACAATAATGAGAGCACAGAGTCCAAAAATAGAGGTTAGCCCTGGAGTTAACTACATACTGATAGATAGTGACAAGGAATCTGAGGACACGGAGGAATATGTAGATAATTCTGCTAAGCCAGATGTTAATATGAATTCAGAGGAAATTCCTGACTTTGGAACTGAAATTATTGAAGAGGTAGCCTAGTAGAGAAGTCAAGATAGGTTAGAAACGCTAGCCAAAGTGGCAGCTGATGTTAGTGAGGAAACCAATTTGATAAGGAGAATTGTTGTGTGGAAGGGGAAGTCCTCTACACTAGAAGGGATAGTTAAAATTCCTCACTTTCCCTCTAGATGGGTGGACATACTCAATCAGGAACCTTTACCCCCACCAGATTTGTCTACACCCCTTGCAATAGGGATAAGCCTATACCAACAGTTGTTATGGGAAAAGACACAATGGAATTTATAAAAGGCAAAATTGAAACAAGTCATTAATGAGCAGAATTCTCAGTTGGAGCAGAAATCAGATGAGATTGAGGTATTGAAATGAAGAATTGATCAGATTATAGGGTTAATTCAACAGCTGATGGAACGCAGATCACCCTCACTAGTGTATGCAATATTCCTTCAAGAGAAACTTGTTAATTTCAAATTAACAAGGATTGTAGAAGGCCTCAATCCATCCATATCAACTTCCCATGAATTTTACTATGGCTTTCAGTCTGCCCCAATGACTTTGAAAAATCTGTTGTGTGAATTATACTTGCATAACCTAGCAGTTCCCAATGACACAGAGTGGAATTCACTCCTCTATGTAGGAGATGTATAGCTTAGAGCAGTTATGTCATGGATGCAGAATGAGATAAGTAGAGAACACCAAGCTATGCCATATAGGGAGAAAGAAATGTCAGTTCCTTTGATGATGAGGCCTGAGGTACAACACTTTAGGAGAACATATTTTGATTGGATCTCTGTCACAACAAAAACTAGTGGAGCCAATAAGATCTATCCAGTGAGAGAACAAGCCTTTGCAGACTGGGACCAGCACTCCTCATGAGATGTTGCTACAACAATTAGTGCCTCCAAGTAGAGGTGGATAAGGATGTCATAGGATCTAAAGAGAATGGAACCTCACTCACCACAAAATCTAACCTTTGCCACAAGGAGAGTTCCATGGTATACTATGTTGGGCAGGACACTCCTTAACTGTTGGGTTCCATTAAGGTTTCAACCTCCACTCTTCCTTCAACCATTGCTGGAAATGAATGACAGTGCAAAAAATTATGACATGGTCTCTAAAGTCTAGTGTTGGGAAAGACTCAAAGAGACTCATGGATATTTTGATTATATTCATGATGAGCTTGGGCAGAGAACAACTAGTAATTTGAGGGTCTGTGCCAGGGTTCAGAGCTTTATGATTGTTGAGGACCAGCAATAGTTCAGTTGGGGGGAATGATGGGCTCCTAAATAGCCATCTTTTTCACCACTTTTTATCCTCTTTCTAAGATAATTGATTGCACATAGACATACATTTATGGTTTTAAGCATATGAACTTATGGTTTCTATGTATATGATTATATATGTGTGTGAACATAAGATGGAATGTGGATACCTCTAAAGACATAATATCTACTTAATTTCATGGACAAGAATGGTGAATATAATAGTTATACATGTTAATGGATGTTTTCTCTCCTAAGCTATGTTTTGGTTAGTTACCTCCTGTAGCCGTAGGATTTGCAAGAGTAATAATTAAGACTAACACCTTTTCCTAATATTGATGATGTGGATATATATGTATATGGTTGGATATGTGTGCATTGATTGTTATGCAGGAGTTGAACGTGGATATTCAAGGACCAACATACTGGCACAGAAGTCATCAAAGCCAACCATAGATTGCAAAATCTTTGCAAGCAATTCAATACTTTCTATTGCATGCAACACACATATTTAGTGTGCGCTATATTCCGGGATTGTTCATGGTCAATAATGTTTCTATTGTGAAACTTTATGAGTTGTAACTGATCCTCATTATGAAGTGATCGTAGATTTAGGAGTTAGTGGTAGTTTCCTTTTAAATAATTGACTGTTGTGACTCTTTTGGAGTTAGTTGAACAAACTGGTTTTTAATATAGAACTCTTGCATACTGTTTCAATCAAGTGTAATTATTTTATGGATGAATAGAATGTTCAATTCAAGTTTGCAACTTTCATCTTGATTGTAACTTTCATTCACTCATTCAAGGGGGCCCACTTGATGAGTGAATTGTTTTGTTAGTATAGAGTTCATTTTCTTGTTCATTTATATGTTTTAGAACTCTGTTATTCCTACAGCTACTAATACTAGAATTAGTAGCTTGTTCCTGCAGCACAGTTAGTTGGAGTAGTTCCTAATTGTGATTTCCTGCTTTGATTAGAATACATTTGCTTACCAGTTTTAGTTTAGTTTTCCTGAAGCATAAGCATTTGAATTCCTTAGATAGGTTTAGAAGAGGAGGTTTAAAGCATATACTTTGTAGATACCATTCCAAGTTTATGTCTTTGGTTGATAATTAAATGAGACCAAATAATGCATTTAGGAATCATTTGGGGTGTCCAATCCTGAAATAGGCAGTCCATTGCTTTGGGTTTTTGATACCATTGTTTGGCCAAGCATGCACCATTTGCAATGAAAACTAAATTGTATGAGAACTAGCATCAAAAAATTTCAATCAAATTTATCATACACATTCATCATATCTAGTGTATTATCATTGACTAGATCTTGTGGTATTGAGTTAAATGTAGGACTTCATGAGAAATTAGTGCTCCTTCAACTATTTCTCTTCCTAGAACAAAATCCTCTTTCTCTTCTAGATAATTTTTGGAGTAATGGGTGCCAACCTTAAGTAAATGGCCTATTAGGAATGAATGCTAAATATATCCTATGGGGGAGTATTAGCAGCCATTCTATAGTAGTTGTTGTTGCATTCATGACTGTGATTGTCATTGATGTCAACACAGTGATATCCTGAAGATTAGCAGAGAAGCAGATAGTTTTTGAGTGAGCGCACTTGGGATATTGAAGATGGAGCTATGTGGAGTTTATTGATTACTCTATGATGTGTTATAATATTTTGGTTAAGAGTGTAGATAGTAATTCATTTATTCATGGAAGTTATGAGAATTTTAGTGGAAGCAGTATTTAGGCAGTGTTCCTGAGTAGCGGTTTGTGGAAATCAGATGATATCTCCTAATCAAGATTGAATTTGGTTATGCACAATTAGAGAGAAGTTGAAGAAATGTTGATAGTGACATGGATGATAGCACAAGATCTGAGGTGGCACAAGTGAAGAGTTTTAGTAATTGGAAGCTGACAATTTTGTGTAATTTTGATGTAATGTGTGGAAACTTTTATTTTGTAATTTGTATGCTGACTCATTTGTAATTACTTGAGTGTGGTATAAAGGAAGGAATTTTTTTCCTTGTTGGAATAAGTAACATGTAGTATGTGAAGTGTATATATGAATTGTGGAAGTGAAAGAGGATATGTGAAGTATTGAGATCTGGTATTGAGATCTTGAGTAGCAATTGGTGAGGTTTGGCACAGTTAGAGGAGTATTGAATTGTTGAGATAAGTAATTATTTTGGTATTATTCTATTTGAGTAATACTAAGATCAGTTGGATAGTGAGTTTGGTGATCTTACCTTGAAGCTATTTGGGCAGTGGGTCCTTCTGTCTTCTATAACTCCTAACAGAGTTAGAATCTTTTAGCAGGGATTCAAAATCTCCTAACAAGGATTTATATGTACTGAATGTATTTCATAAGACTCCTAATAGAGTCCATCCTCTCACAAGGAATATTCATATTAGTTTATCTTTTGTGGGCATCATTCCCACCGGGGTTTACTCTTTGATCAAGAGGTTCCCTAGTCAACATATCTTGTGTCATTGTGTAATTGTGTATGTATATCTTTCTATGGTTGTTGATTACATTTCTTACATGGTTAAAATATATTGAAGTTGATAAAAGTTGTGTTTATCTGATAACTGATTCCCCCTGCTCTCAGTTATCTTGATGGACTTTACTTTCTAACAATTGGTATCAGAGTAGCAGGTCCTTGAAGGAAAAGTTTAACAGCTTAAGGAGATCCATGACAAATCATTTTAGGAAAGAAAGCTCTAAGTTTGATGGAGTAAATTTTGACAGATTGAAAGAGAAGATGAAGACACATTTACTTTGTTTAGGACTAGGTTATTGGTTGATTACAAAGATTGAAAAGACTATTATTGATGAGGATAACATTGAGACATGTACTAATGAAGAAAGAGATCTATTCATGTGTAACATACTTGCCAGAGAAGCACTTTTGTCAGCCCTTTTAGAAAATGAGTATAGTTAGGTAAAATATTTGAAAACATCTCATGAAATTTGGTTAGCTTTACAATCTACTTTTGAAGGTGATGGACATGCAAAGAAAGTTAGATTACATAATTTGATATGTGCATTTGAGGATATAAGAATGATGGAAGATGAATCTGTTAGAAGCTATATTGGTAGAATGTCAGAGATTGTTGTAGGTGTAAAATCTTGTGGAGGAACCAAGATAGAGAATGAAGTGATATGGAAAATCTTGAGGACATTGAATCCTGCATTCAAGTAGATGACATAGATGATTGAATACGTTATTCCTTGTACTACAAACTTTACTAGAGAGACTCTTCTTGGAACATTGGAAGTAGTAGAGATGAACCTGAGGCTATCAAGAGACTTAGCTAGAATTGAGACAACATTTAGTGCACTTACTGTTCACCCTACTTTGTCAAGAAGCATCAGCGTGAGTGGAGATTGTGTTAGTAGTAGTAGATCTAGAAATGAGGAAGATAGGAAGATTGAAGAAGGTATTGCCTTTTTTGTGAAAAGGGAACCAGATGGTAAGAAAATATTTAAATGTTGGACTTGTCAAGAATTTGGTCATTTTGCATCTAAGTGTCCTAAGAGAGTTAAGAAGTATAGGAAGAACTTTAATCATAGAAGATCTAAAGAATGTTACTATGCAAATGATGAAGAACTTGAAGCTAGTTTGGAGAAATATTTGAGTGAAAGTGATATTGAGAATAATGATGACATAGGATTTGTAGCAATTGAAGAAGAAAATCTTGAAACTAAAATTAAGGAAGAAAAGGCTTTAGTTTCTCAAGTAGAAAAGAAAGTTGATTGGATTATAGATAGTGGTTGTTCACATCATATGACTGGTGACATTAAAAAATTCATAAAGTTTAGCAATTATGATGGAGGAGTTGTTAGAGTTGGAAACAATAGACCTTGTTTGATTAAAGGTATGGGATCTATTACTCTTGATGGAAATAATAATACTGATGATGTTTACTTTGTGGATGGTTTGAAACATAATATTTTGAGTGTTGGACAGTTAGTTGATAAGGGATATCAAGTTTGGTTTACTGAGAAAACTTGTGTAATTAAAGACAAAGATGAAAATTTGATTGGTACTGGATCTAGAACTAGAGGCAATGTATTTCAGTTGAATCCTACTGAGATGACATGTTTGATTATTAAGATTGATGACAGTTGGTTATGGCATAGAAGATTTTTTCATATAAACTTTGATAACATTGTGAAAGTGAGTACTACACTTGCAGTAAGATATTTACCTAAAATTTTGAAGCCTACTAACATGATTTACAAAGAATGTGTGATGGCTAAACAAAAGAGAAGCTCATTTATCAGCAAGAAGTTTACAACAGTAGAGAAGTTGGAGATTGTTCATATAGATTTGAGTGGTCCTACAAGGACTAGAGGATTCTATGGTGAAAGGTATTTTATGATTCTTGTTGATGACTTTACAAGAATGATGTGGATTGCATTTCTTAAAGAAAAATTTGAAGAATTTGATAAGTTTAAGATCATTAAGAATAAAGTTGAGAATGAATCTGGAATGAAGATTAAATGTTTGAGATCTGATAGAGGTGGATAATTTACTTCCAAAGACTTCAACACTTTTTGTGAAGTGAATGGTATTAAGAGATAGTTTTCAACCCCTAGAAGACCTGAACAAAATGGTATTGTTGAAAGAAGAAATAGGTCAGTAACTGAAGAAGCTAGACCTATGTCATTTGAGAATGACTTAGCAAAGATATTCTGGAGAGAAGCAATGAACACATCAGTGTATACAATGAACATAGTACAAATTAGAGTAGACACAAATGAGACACCCTATGAACTATGGTTTGGACATGCACCATCAGTTAAGTATTTTATAATTTTTGGAAGAAAATGTTATATTAAGAGAGATGATGACATTGGAAAGTTTGATCCTAGAAGTGATGAAGGTATATTTCTTGGATATTAATTGAAGAGAAAAGCTTATAGATGTTACAATAAGAGAACTAAGACTATTGTTGAGAGCGCAAATGCAAAAGTTGATGAAAAGTTCAAAATTTAGGAAAGAATGCTTGATTATGAATCACAGGAAGGAACTAGAACTAACCCTGAGACTACTAAATTATTCTATGAAACTAATAGTGATTTGTTGAATGAAAGCCACCATGAGATCATTGAAGAACCAAAACCTAAAGTGAGATCTAAGACAGTGACACCTAACATGAATCTATCAAGGAATCATCCTTATGAGCAGATTATTGGAAGAATTGATAGAGGAGTTTTGACATGAAATAAGGTACAAGAACAATTATGTTTAATTTCTCAAATTGAACCTAAATCTACTAGTGAAGCCTGTGAAGATGAACATTGGATTAAAGCTATGAGAGAAGAACTTGATCAGATTGAAAAGAACAAGACATGGGAATTGGTCCCTAGACCTAAAGATAAGAATGTGATTGGAACAAAATGGGTATTTAGAAACAAGATGAATGAACAAGGAGAAGTTGTAAGGAAAAAATCAAGATTGGTATGTAAAGGATAATCACAGTAAGAAGGAATTGACTATGAAGAAAATTTTGCACCAATAGCAAGACTTGAAGTAGTAAGAATGTTTTTGGCTTATGTAGCTTACAAGAAATTCAAAGTGTATCAGATGGATGTGAAGTCAGCATTTCTGAATGGAGAATTAGAAGAAGAAGTCTACATTGACTAGCCTGAAGGTTTTCCTTTGACTAAAGAAGGAGACATGGTATGTAAACTAAAGAAAGCTTTATATGGACTGAAGCAAGCACCTAGAACTTGGTATGCAAGAGTGGATAAGTATTTGTTAAAGTTAGGATTTACAAAAGGCACAGATGATAACAACCTATATACAAAGGAAATTGAAAATGGTTTGTTAGTTGCAGTTATTTTTGTTGATGATATTTGGAGGAGATGATGAAGACATTGATAAATTTTTAGATGAAATGAAGACTAAATTTGAAATGAGTATGATTGGTGAAATGAAATACTTTTTGGGATTGCAAATAACACAGAACAGTGATGGTATCTTTATAAGTCAGACAAAGTACCTGAATGACTTATTGAAGAGGTTTGGAATGGAGAATTGTAAACCAGTTGGAACACCTATGGTAACTAGACACAAGTTATCTAGCATAGATGAGACTCTTGCAGTAGAACAAAAGAAGTACATATCTATGATTGGAGTATTGCAATATTTGACTCATACAAGACCTAATATATCACATGCAGTTGGAATTATAGAAAGATTTCAAGCTAAACCTAGAGAATCACATTATGCAGTAGTAAAGAGGATACTGAGGTACTTAAGAGGCACAATTGAGTATGTTTTGTGGTATGAAAAATCTAATGATTTTACCCTATGTGCATATATAGATATTGATTGGGGAGGTAGTGTTGATGACAAAAAGAGCACCAGTGGTGAAGCATTTTTCCTTGGAGGAAGATTGGTTTCTTGGCTAAGCAAGAAGCATAATTGTATTTCACAGAGCACAACAGAAGCAGAGTATGTGGCAACAACAAATAATTGTAACTAGATAATTTGGATGAAGCAAATGTTGAAGGATATTGGAATAAAATTTGTTGAGCCTATTATTATACATTGTGATAACACCAGCACAGTTAGTATGTCTAAGAACCCTATGTTACATTCTAAGACAAAGCATATTGCAATAAAGTATTATGTAGTGAGAGAGAAAGCGGCAGAGAAAGAAGTCAGACTTGAGTACATAAGCATAAAGGAGCAGATTAAAGATATATTTACAAAACCTTTTCCTAAGGATACTTTTGATTGTCTGAGAGGTATGCTTGGGGTTATGCCCTAGCCTACTTTTGAGAAGTGATGTAGATTGTTGCATCCATCCAGTAGTATATGAGCCTTATTTTTTCTTCTAGACTAGATGTTGGTACTTCCTCTATGGGGGAGTATGTGTATGTGAGCTGAGTCATAAGGACTCCAGTGAATGTATTTTTCTAAATAGTGTCTTTTGACATTGAAGTTGTTGTTGACATAGTGATGAAGCATTTGTCATTGATGTCAATGGGGGAGAGAAGTGTAAATTAAAAAAATATCTGTTTGAGAGTTTGAGGAAGAAGGTTACAAGAAATATAAAATGGAAAAAAAAAGAATGAGAGAGAGAAATGAACAAGACAATGAAGCAAGATTTGATTGATGAAGAGGATTTGAAAATATTTCAGAGCAGCAGTGTTGCAGTATTGGATTTATGGAACTTGGATTTTTTTTCATCTATGTTGCCAACAATGCAAATGGGGGAGATTTTTAGGAATGAATGCTAAATATATCATATGGGGGAGTATTAGCAGCCATTCTGTAGTATTTTTTGTTGCATTCATGACTATGATTGTCATTGATGTCAACACAATGATATTATAAAGATTAGCAGAGAAGCAAACTATGTTTGAGCGAGCACACTTGGTATATTGAAGATGGAGCTATGGGGAGTTGATTGAATACTCTATGATGTGTTATAAGATCATGGTTAAGAGCACAAATAGTAATTTATTTATTCATGGAAGTTATGGGCATTTTAGTGGAAGCAGTATTCAGGCAGTGTACCTGAGTAGCAGTTTATGGAAATTGGATGATATCTATTAATCAGGATTGAATCTGGTTATGCGTAGTTAGAGAGCAGTTGAAGACATGTTGATAGTGACATGGATAATAGTGCAATATCTGAGGTTTCATGAGTGAAGAGTTTTAGTAATTGGAAGATGACATTTTTGTGTAATTTTGATGTAACATGTGGAAACTTTTATTTTGTAATTTGTATGTCGACTCATTTGTAATTACTTGAGTGTGGTATAAAGGAAGGAATGTTTTTCCTTGTTGGAATAATTATCATGTAGTATGTGAAGTTTATATATGAATTGTGGAATTGAAAGAGGATATGAAAAGTATTGAGATCTGGTATTGAGATCTTGAGTAGCAGTTGGTGTGGTTTGGCACAGTCAGAGGAGTATTGAATTGTTGAGATAAGTAATTCTTTTGGTATTATTCTATTTGAGTAATAATAAGATTAGTTGGATAGTGAGTTCGGTGATCTTACCCTAAAGCTCTTTGGGTAGTGGGTCCTTCTGTCTTTTATAACTCCTAACAGAGTGAGAATCTTTTAGCAGGGATTCAAAATCTCCTAACAGGGATTTATATGTACTGAATGTATTTCATAAGACTCCTAATAGATTCCATCCTCTCACAAGGAATATTCATATTAGTGCATCTTTTATGGGCATCATTCCCACCGGGGTTTACTCTTTGATCAAGAGGTTCCCTAGTCAACATATCTTGTGTCATTGTGTAATTGTGTATGTATGTCTTTCTATGGTTGTTGATTACATTGCTTACATGGTTAAAATATATTGAAGTTGATAAAAGTTGTGTTTATTTGATAATTGATTCCCCCCTCCTTAGTTATCTTGGTGGACTTTACTTTCTAACATGACCTTAGTTAAAATCACATGAATTGTGTTGTACAAAGAAATGGGTCTAAAATTAGCAAACATTTTTAGAGATTGCACTTTGTGAATAAATCATAAGTTACATTGAATTTTCTTAACATGAATCCATTTTTCCTAGATACTTGCATGACTATAGAAATTTTAATGCCTATAAAATACCAAAACTTTTGAAATAATGTTGCAAATCCATCTGGACCAAGAGCTTTATCTAATGGGAGAAAGAAAACAAAACTTTTTAAGGTGAAGGGCTGGATTAAGTTAATATTATCTTTCTATGTAGCTAGTTGAGAAATGAATTGTAAAAACTCAATTGGAATATTATTTCATTGACACACATTAGCAACAATGGGCTCCGTGAGCTATTCAAAAAGAAACTTAGTTGCCTCTTCCTGAATGTCTTCTAGTAATGATAAAATTTGGCATGTGAAGGTTGATTTATTTGATGAAATTATGTTTGTTTGTTTCCTAACTTGAGTGAAAGCATGATTTCTTTTTTGTTATAGTAATATTTCTCTAATTAACACCTCCAATGCTTCTTGAAGGCATTTGTGATATTGAAACAATGTAGCATTTACCCAAAAATAAATGATATGGTAACTAATATCATGATTTATTTTAAGAAGCTCTTCCTTGTAATAAAATATATTTTTTAAAGTGATCATGATTCCACCATCGAATTTTATTTTTTATGCATTGGAGTTTCTTACATAGCTAAATATGTTAGATCCAACAAAAAATGGAGCATTTTTTAACAAAATTTCTAGTGGAGAAAGAAAATTAGGGTCCTTAAACCATATGATTTCAAACTTGAAAGAATATTAGAAATGGGATTTAGAATCTTTGTGAAGAAGTCAAAATAAAATTACAAAATGATCTAGACCTAAGAGAGGTAGAACCTTTGAAAGATAATAAAAGATTTGTAGTGGACATATATAATTTATGAAATATCTTTATAATATTTTGACAATTTGGAGAAAGTGGTTTATGTGATTAGTCCAAGTATACTTTCCTTTTTTTGGTATACAATCTCTGGAAGTACTTTTTTTATAAATTTTGCAAAACTCTCCATTCTTTTATAAGGAGGTATATTCCCCTATATTTTTATTTAGATATATCATTGCATTAAACTACCAAGGCCTAGTATTAATTTTTTTTTTTTCAAATCCTCCAAAATAATAGAAATGAAATCCCACGAGCACTCTTTACCTATTATAGAAGTGGGTCCATAAATATTGAGAAGACAAAAGTTTATTTGATTTTTTTCATTTAACTAAATTCCATTTTTTGTCTTAGGAAATAACTTCTAGTTAAAATCTTATGGGATTACATATAATTGTTAAACCTCCAAAAGCGCCATCTACAGTAGATTGATGAAAACTAAAAACTAGTACACCTTGATATTTTAAAAACTTGGTTTATTGTAAGCGAATGATATTTTCCCCTTAAGGATCAAATTGATACATAATGAGGAGCCTCTTGTTAGAGGTACTTATGCCTCTATCATTCCATGAGAGGACCTTTCTTGTAATGTCAATATTATTTGGAGTGTATTTTATATGGATTGAGATACTTGTGAACATTTTTCAAGTGCTCTCAAATGTCTTTGTTTAGTAGTTGTGATGTGGTGGCCATAAGACCCTTGGAAAGTAGAAGACGTTGAACCCAAGACATGCAAGATGTCATAGGAGGATAAAGAATATATTTCATGAAGATTCAAGCAACGAACTAGTAGATACAAAGGTAAGCTACCTCTTAATTTATTTCATTATGGAAGGATATGATATTTTTCTAATGATTGCAAGTATAATGAAAAGGCTATCCAAAGATAGGTGATTTCAGGAAGAAAATAAATTTTAAAGGTAAGGGTAAAAGGAGCTTATGTTCTATGGAAGAATACTTATATGAAAAATGAGGATACTAATGAAACAATTAAGGAATCTCTATTTTTGGCTATTTCTCAAAAGAAAGAGGAGATCGCATTACACGCTAAAGTTTTTGTAGGTGCATGGATTATATATTTTGGATGTTCAAATAAAATGAGAGGAGACAAGAGTGTAGACACCTAAAAATCCTTTGGTAAATAAAAGTATTTTTATTTTCCGAAAACCCCTGATGACATCATCATTTGTTATTTATTTATTTATTTAATTAATTTATTTATTTTTATGCCATTATTTCCTCCTATTTTAATTAGACACATTTAATTAAAGACTCTCTCCCCAAACCATTCAAATCAAATTTGAGTGATTTTCCCCCATTTATTGAATCATTATTTGATAAATGATGTCACATTCCCTAAATTGATGAAATATTTATTTAAAGCCTCAAAACCCTAGAATCTTTTAGAGATTCCTAAACCCTTCCAATATTTCCTAACTTTCCTAAACCTTCCCTAAACCTATTTAGGAGGTGTTCCCTACCTTTCTTAGGCTAATCTAGTCTTCTTTGAATTTTGGTCAAACCCCTCCATTAATGAGCCTTACAAACTCATTAATAACCTCTTACACATTCTTTAAGGCTTCTTACAGCCTCATAAAAAGACCCATGTCTCATCTTTCACCCTTGTTCCCTAGGCACACTTCCCTAGTGTTTCTCACACATGTGTGAGTAACCCTTAACCCTTTTCCTTCTAACCATACCCCTAACCATACCTCAAACTCTACCCCAAAACCTGACTCTGACCCTAACTCTCCTTCCTAACCCAATCCCTTAGGAAAATACTATAAATAATCCTCCTTCCAAGAGTAAAATATTAGCTTATTTTTCATCTTCATGCATTGTTATAATGGTAAAATACATCTAGACTTAGCATAGCATTTAGCATAATTGTTAGATTAACTCTATTTTATGCTTTCATAGATCATCCTAGAATAATTTAATGGATTGAATCTAGTTCTTTGTTAAGATTATATAATCATTTATGCATCATATCATGTTTCATTTGGTCTAAAATCAATCTAGCTTAAGCATTCTTGGACTAATCTTCATCTTAGCACCATTAGGATCCTTAAGGCCTTAGGGGAAAATCAAGTGAACTGTAACTGATTCTGTGCCACTATGGGGTTCTTATGGTCCCTAATCCATCCTATTCCTCCCTATTCATCATTAGGGATATTATCCATGTGTTTTGAGAGTACACCCACATCCCTAAAGTGAGACAAAATCAAACGGTGACAAGGTGCTCCCGTTTTAGCTCTATCTGAATGTCTTTGCGAATTGTTTTTTTCTATATGTTTACGAATATGATATTAGAATTTGATTAAATAATTTTTGAATGTCTATTCCTGTTCCAAACAGGTTAGGTTCACTCTGCACACATTTTGGCATGCCCAGTGGGACCCTAGAAGCCTTCTAAACTGCATTTTTTAGGGTTTTTGAAGCAAAAAACTCACTTTCTCAAAATAATCATCCTGTTGTTGGTGATTTATCATACAAGTAAACTCACTGGAGTACATTATCATATGAGAAAACACCCAAAATCATATTGGGATCACCGAGTACTCGTATGGGGTCTTTCTAGGCATTTTTGGCCTATTTTTTGCTCACTGGCCCTGTTTGCTCATACCACGAGTCATACTGACTCATACTGGCACTACCCAATAATTGTATGAGTAAAGGACCAAAAATAACCTACCCTATTTACTCATATGGGAAACATGGGGGTTTTTTAAAGCCGAAGTCAAAGAGCAAGTTGGTTTTTAGGTGTTTTTAGGGCCTCTTGGTACCTCCTAGCTGCAATTTTTTAGTTTTTGACCCCATCTTTTGTAGGTTCCCTTCAAAATCAAGTGAAAAATAAATAACCCTAATGAATTAAGTGTTAGAATTTAATCTTTCCTTGGTAAATTATGTAAGGATAGACCAAGGTATCCTATTGTATTCATCCTCTAGTCCAAGTGGGAGGACATGACATTCTTGTAATTTCCTTTATTAAGGAAAATAGATATTCCTCCTTATGAGGAATCCTACACTTGTCCCACACACTAGTGAAATGTGACATACACAGGATTGGGAGTTACAATGTAGCTCCTTTCTGACATCTCTATTAAGAGATGGCTCTCCTTTCTCATTTCTATGAGATTCTTCTTCTTCTTGATTATTTTGTATGAGCTTTTCTCTCTCTCTCTCTCTCATTCTTAGGCATATTTTTTTCCACTTTCATTAATATCACGGGGGTTTTTTTATGCTTTTCCCCCTTCAAAATATTGTCTCCTTGTTTCATTGTGCTTGGTGAATGCTCGTAGTTTTTGTGATTATTCATGGTAACACTTCTTTTCCTTAATCATTGATTAAACAATTTCCTAACTCTATATTTTGTAATTATTTTAACATGGTATCGGAGCAGGTTGTTTTAATCTTGTTTTGAGTGTACAGGTGAAGGAGCTACCATATCTTGGAGCACTTCAATTTCAGAGACTCTTGAGAGAGTTATTGCATATATATATATATATATATATATATATATATATATATATATATATATATATATATATATATATATATATATTTGTCTAATCTAATTAGGGAAAAAAATTGAATTTTTTTTTTGGTTTTGGCTGGTTTATTGCCAAACCTATTTTTTCCTTTGGATATATTACTGATTTATTTATGTAGGTTTGGATACTTTATTGATAAATATAATAATTATAAAAAATTTTATCATCAAAATATTATATTATAAATATATCAAAATCTTAAAAGAATTTAAAAATTAATATTATTTTAATTTTTTAAAGATTTAAAAGGATTAAAATTTATTCCTTTCTCTAATTTCATTTCATTATATCTTTTCAAATTTTCTATCATTGTTTCTTAAATTATGTTCTTGCATTTGTTAATTATTTCATCCTTGTTGCTATTAAAAATCTTGTTCAAAATAGAATCTATCTCTGCAATAGCTAGAACTTTTTTTTATCATTCTTTTTCTCTGCATGTTTCTATTCATTGCATGCACTGTGGTTTCATAAAAAATATAACGGTTCTGATAATCAGTCTTCATTTTATTGCTTTGCAGTCTCCTGGTTTTATTATCAACGTATTTAGTAGAGCACTGTTCTCTTTATATATAAAAAAATTCTCTGGTGTCTCTTTTATAAATGTAGTATCTCCATTGCAAACTAAATTTTCTCATTGTTCTTCGACACTGGTCTCTTGTCTATTTCTCTCGGTCTTCTCTCCTGGTTTAGATCTTGCCGGTTTCATTTTGTGTTAAGGCATCCTATTTTGAAGGTTTTGTTTGTTGTTTTTTGATTTGTCACTGCCGATCTCTTTGCCATTGGCACCTCCTCCTTCATCGTTGAAATTTTTTGAGTGGGATACGCCTATATTCTAACTCATATTCGGTTCAAAGTGTTGTTACTTTACTTTCTTTTATTGTATTTGTTATCTATTAAAACTATATCGACTCCGTATCAGTGTTAGAAATTAGTTTTTTAAGTAAATCTATCAATTTCATATGTGTGTTTGTATTTCTTTTAATTATCTCTGGTCTGTAAGCCGTTCTTTGTTTTATTCTCATGTTTTCGCTGCATACTATGATTTTTGCTATTGCCATTCCTTCCTCCATCACCATCCATGCCACTTTGATAGGACTACTCACCCACGCATTCCATGCCCATCGCAGCCCGTCAATCACCTCGAGCTCACTGAGATCCATCTTACACGATCGATTCTTCTTCACATATCTGCACTAACACTTTTCTTTTCTTCTTTCCTGCTCTGTCTCCTCCATTTCGCTTGCCATTGCTACGTAGTCAGAGAAGATTTCCGAGTCACTTTCATTCCTACCCATTGTTTATTTATTATGAATCACCTAATCCCTTTATTTGGTAGCATATAGGGTCGCTTTTGTTGAGTATCTTTTTTTTAAGCTTTCTCTTCCTTTGTATATAGATATGAGGAATAATTATTATAGTTTATGATAATTTAAGTCGATGTATTACATTAAATTTAGGTTTAGATTTAGTTTTCATTTATAATCTGCCACTAGTTTTTTGTTTGAATTTATTTAGTATAGAATATAAGGTTTTATTTGTTGTTATAATAAATTTTTTGTTTGACAGTTTTGTTCTAACCTAATAACTATAGTTTTATTCAAATCTGGTAATGATTTTTTAGTCTTTGAATTCTTTTACTAAAGTTTTTTTAATTAGTTAAAATCATTTATTATTATTATTATTTATTCCAGGTTACTAATCTACCTTTATATTTACTCATTTTTTAACTAAAGTTTCCTTGCAGGTTTGAAATTTGTTATTCTTTTAGTTTTTTTTTTCGATTCCTAACGTTCTTTTTGCAAAGTTCATTGGGCCATTTTACTTGTTGATCTTCATAGTTCTTTTCAATCACTTTTTAAACTCCTGCACAATAAAAATTAGATTCATTTCATTCTCTAGCTCAAGCTATTAATTAAGTGTTTAGAGTCAATTCATTTTAGCTAACATTTTTTGTAGGATCATATCTGTTCTTTAACTCATCTATTTTGCAGGGTTATTTTGTTATTAAGTTTTTTTAGATTTCATTCCTATTCTTCATGCAAGAAATTCTTGTGTTATCTGTTCATCTATAACAGCCTAACCAAGATCTTTTTGCTCTGGAGTGTTCTTAGTTTCCATTTTTTCCTTTGATTGCCTATTTCTTGCATGCCTCCTTGGCGTAAGCTTTTATAGCTTCTTGCTATTGCATGCAAGTGTATTCAGTTTAATCTATCTTCTTTTCTAGGTTCTGTTAAGTTTTTCTTTCAGTTTAGGTGTTCTTTACTTTAATCTTGTACTTTCATCATGACTACCCTGATGCCAGAAATGAAATTAACTAGTACAAATTATCATGCATGGAAAACTCACATGACCTTCATCTTTAGATTGAGACATATTTTAGATATTGCTACTGATGCGAGTTCAAAACCCACAACCTCTGCTCCTCAAGCTAACCAAACTGCATGGCAGACTAAAAATGAGGAAGCACTTGGTTTAATAGGGATCTTCTTAAGTCCCGAATTGTATGTCCTCATTTCCACTTGTATAGAAGCCCATCAGGCTTGGGACATCCTGAAAAATACCTATGACAGTGCAGATGAAACTCAAAAAATCCAACTTGAAGACCAACTTGAAGACCTCAATTATATTGATTTCAACTCTGTTGGTGACTTCTTGGTTATGTTTGACTCCATTAAAGTTTTACTAACTGGTTTACAAGTTCCTCTTTCTGATTTAAGAATAATTCATATTATTATTCGTAAATGTTTGCCTAGACAGTTCCAATAGTTTATTACTAATATTTATTCTCAGTTAGCTATTCCTTCTTTAGCATCTCAACTCACTTATGTCATTTTTCAAAATATGCTGCGTCAAGAGGAAGCTAAATTAATTTAGTTTGGCATACTTAAAACTCATGAACATGCATATGTCTCTCAAAGTCACAATAACAATAGATCTTCTAACACTAATCAAAATAATCAAAATTATCAAAGATCTAATAATACTACTAATTCAAATAATAACTCAGGCCAACAATTTAATGATCATTACAATTCTAGGCCTTCCAATAACTATCATAATAATAATCAGTCAAATAGGCCACATTGCACCTATTGCAGTAAAAATGGTCACTTAATACATAGCTGTTTTAAGAAACAAAAAGATGATCAACATAATTCTCCAAATTACTCAAATGGAAAATCTAATGGAACTCAATCTCGTTCTGCTTTTACTTTCTACTTTAATGCTTCTAAACCACCTAAATGGATTATTGATAGTAATGCATCTCAACATGTTCAATCCCATAAGGAAGTCTTTGATTCTTTGCAACCCGATTCTATGAATATTCCTATTTCTTTCACTGATAATTATTGCTATCAAGTTGAAGGAACTGGGAAAGTTTATGTTCCAAATAGTAAATTACATGATGTGCATGATGTTCCTAATTTGAAAGCTAACCATATTTCTATTCCTCTTGTTTTTGCTCCTAACATTAAGGATAATACTAATGATAATGATGAACACAAAGATAGTAATGATACTCCTAATGATTTTTTTCCTTCTAGTAGTACCAATGATGATGATGATGATGGTAATAATTTGTTTACTCCTTCCTGCTCTCATGTTGATATGTTTGACCAAGAAGAGGAAATTATATCTAACTTTCTTAATGTTACTTTGCAAGATATGTTTATTACTCAAGATATAATTCATGATGATAGTACTAATCCTATGATTGCTATAGAGGTCAATGATAATGATGCTTATATTAACTCTCCTCTTAATGCTTCATATTATGATGAATACACTACAGATTTATCTTATGCTACTAAAGATTGCATATCTGATTCTATGACTCATGATTCACATTCTGATGAACATATTACAAATTTGGTTTATGCAACTGAAGATTACATTTATGATTCTGTGACCCATGATTCTCAATATGATTTTTTCCAAAGTGTTATTGATTCAGCACTAGGTGATCCCAATGATGGGCACTCTACTAGTGATTTTTTCCTTATTGCAAGCTCAAGTGTTGATTATGCTCCACCTATATTTTCTACTAGAAATGAATATTCAGAATGCATAAATACATCTCAAGAATTTCAATGGTCTCTTAAAGACTTGGGCTCCCCTCAACATGCTATTCACTTTGCCAAAAGTCCTATGTACCATTCAAGCTCCACAACACAAGTTGAAGACATGCAAGATGATCAAGCCAAAGACATCCTAGTGAAGACTCTTTCAAAATAAACATCTCAAATTCATTGTAAACATTTGGGTTTGATACCTATTGATGTAATTACCCCAAGTAAAGATTAAAGGGGGGTGTTAGAATTTAATCTTTCCTTGGTAAATTATGTAAGGATAAACCAAGGTATCCTATTGTATTCATCCTCTAGTCCAAGTGGGAGAACATGTCATTCTTGTAATTTCCTTTATTAAGGAAAATAGATATTCCTCCTTATGAGAAATCCTACACTTTTCCCACACACTAGTGAAATGTGGCATACACAGGATTGGGAGTTACAATGTAACTCCTTTCTCACATCTCTATTAAGAGATGGCTCTCCTCTCACATTTCTATGAGATTCTTCTTCTTCTTGATTATTTTGTATGAGATTTTGTCTCTCTATCTCTCTCTCTCATTCTTAGGCATATTTTTTTCCACTTTCATTAATATCACAGGGGTTTTTTTATGCTTTCCCCCCTTCAAAATATTGTCTCCTTGTTTCATTGTGCTTGATGAATGCTCCTAGTTTTTGTGATTATTCATGGTAACACTTCTTTTCCTTACTCATTGATTAAACAATTTCCTAACTCTATATTTTGTTATTATTTTAACATTAAGGCTCATCAACTTTCTTGAGTAATTAGGAACTTCAATCTTTCATTTGACTGGTTTAAAACGAACATCAATACACTCTTGAATGCCTTAAAGGAACAAATATGCAAATCTTTCCTAATCATTTCCTAATAAATCCTAATCAACTCAAATTGTTCCTAATTGGTACTAAAAAATTAAAACACACTTATAAAGTCTTTCATTTGGATAAAAAGAACCTCAAAGCTTTCAAAACTAGGTGTTTTTGATCTTCATGCAAACTAGGAAACACTTTAACTTTTGGATGCATAAAATGAACTAGAAATCTGCATATCATTTCTAATTGGATCCAAATAAATCCTAAATTCATCCTAAATGTTCCTAAACACAAATAAATTCTTTTTTATAAGTTAGATTGAACTTCTTTTGCAAAATCTCAAAGTTCTTTCAAGTTTCATGCAATCTAGGAGCAAATATGCACTTCATTTCTAATGGGTTCCTAAATGATCCTAAAGGTTCCTAAAATTTCCTAATTCATTCCTAATAGTTTTATATTGGTGAAAAAAAATTTCTTGTTGAAAAATCTTGAATTGTTTCCAAAGTTTTCATGCATAAGATCAACCTAGGAACTTCTTTTTGGGCTTAAAAATGCAATCTAGAACATCAAATCTTGAAGTAAAACTAAAGGAATGAATAAAAATCCAAAAGTCATTTACTTTAAATCTAAAAAGAAGAAAAACACAATCTTGAATGACTTAAAGTGAAAAAAAGAAATTTTTTCCATTTTAGAGTTCAAATCAAGTTCCTAAGTGAAGCACAAACTCAATCATCAATGCCCAATTTGTATAAATCTCTCTAAATTCTTATTTTCAAAGGAAAGGAACAACTCAAAATCTTAAAAATTTGTGCTTGAAAGCTTACAATTCAATCACTTAATCAATTTGGGAAAATAAATCTTCTTGGGGTGCTTTCTAGGAGTCTTCAATTTTTGCAAAACCTTGATTAAACTAAGTGTCGTAAAACAAATTGAACTTGGACTAGCTCATTCATTTTACTTCTAGAGAAGCCTATCCAGAGAGAAAAGAGTTTCCTCTTTGGAGAATGACTTCAAACCGATACTTCCCCAGCCGGTATAGAAGTAAAGTGTTGAGAAAACTCTCACTTCATCCCCTCAAGCTTGGGCGATGCTTGTTGATGGTAGCCCGAGGTAGGTGAATATCCCTACTATTTTGGCATGGTCAACTATCTTAAGTGAGTCATGCATGTACAAAGTGATTGGGAGCACACCACAGACCAAAATAAACACATGTTAAATCAAAGGCTTCTCGATCTACTCCCTAAGGTATCAAAATATTTGTGCAAGGACCGATCCAAGTGGTTTCCCAGATCACCTTAAGGCACTCACCATCTATACTCCTTTTGGGATATCTAGGTAATTTTACTTGATGTGTTTTTCAAAGTTTTAAACTCAATGCAAAACATTTGTTGAAAATAAAAAAACAAGGAGTTATATACATCAAAACCTTTTCCATATCAAATAAAAATCTATAAGTCATCCAAGCCTGCAGAACCTTGTCATCCTAGTCTCCTAATCACAGTCTTCCAGTCATCCCACACCTTCCTCATCCAGTCTTTCCCTCCTATTCTAGGTTAGGAGAGTCATCTTGGTCATCCCTCATCCCCTGTCTGTCTTCCTCTAGAGTCAATATTTCCTCCTATCTTAAATCCAAATTCAATCCTAGTCTGATCTTGTCAATCTTCCAATCCATCTTCATCCTTCAATCCTATTTGAATCATCCACAAATCAGCATTTCTCAAAACTATTATGATGACTTTGGTTGTTATGTCTCTTCTCTCATTCCATCCTATCTCGATGATGATGAAAGTCTTGTTGATCATGATGAGTACTTTGAAAACCTTAGCAAGCATGACGATGATAATCTTGTGGATCATGATGAGTATTTTGAAAACCTTAGAAATATTTCTCCAAGCATGCCCCAAAATCCAATCATTCCTCCAAACTATCCTATAATGCCTTCATGCATATCCACTAGCACTCCTTATCCTATCTTTGACATGGAAAATCCATTATCCTATTCATCCACACCTTCTTACTATATTGAGCCTACATATCCTCTATATGCATCCTTCATACCTCCATCTCCTTCTTTAGTCATATCCCAAATACCATCCTTTCAAAAAAACCCTACTAGCTACATCCCTTATCCAAATCCTTCATCTACTTATTCTCCAACATAGTTTCAAAACCAGAATCTTGGTCTTCCAATCCATTATCCTAATCTCCCATCCTATCTTGATCCACCATCTACTATATCCTATCTAAATATAGCATCTTCCATTCTTGCATACATTTCCACAAATCTCCTTTCACAAGAAGAATGTATCCCTCAATTTGCTTCATATCCCATATCTCAACCCATCACCCCCACCTCATCAAAAATTCCAAGTTCATAAGCTTCCTCTAAACCTACCTATGTGAACTATCTAGTCATTCCATCCTCCAACTCCTCAACTGCACCATCATCCGCTCAAGAAGGTTCAATCTTCCAACCCATCTTCATGTGAGGACTATCCTATCTCTCTATCTCCTCCACATTCCAATCCTTCATCTCAAACTCCATCATGAAAGTCTCCAAGGAATTTCACAAGGAAGCTAGAAAAAAATCCCACTCCTAAATCCAAAGAGTTATGCCATTTGAATCCTTCATGTGAAGACATTAGTGATGAGGCCTATCCATCTCCTACATCCATCATTCCTTGTCCATCACCCCCATCTGTTATCCTTCTTCCATATATCCCACTCATTGATCCTCTTCCATCTCCTAGCATCATTTACTCCCTTCCATCTATGGACTCAATTCAATCTCCATCCACATCTCCTACTCCTAGCATTATCCAAAGAACATTCAATGAGCCTCAAGAGTTCTTCCTTCTTCTTGCTAGCAGAGTTGTAGAATCTCCCATCCTTCCATCCATCCCATCTAAAGAATTCATCCATACATCCTCCATCACCCCATCCACAACAATCCAATCATGCCAAGATCTTGTCCAAAAGCATGTGGAACTACCCATTTATGAAAATCAAGATCCAATCCCTTTAGTTCATCTATTGCATGTTCTATTTCTTCCATCACCCCCAATCCAAAATCCTACAATCCCAATTCCTCCATCTCAAGATCTATCACCATCCTCCAATCCCAGTCAAGATCCTATCATATCATCCTCTCCACTTGAGGATCTTCCAATCCAAACTATCCCACTTCTATCACTCTATCCTCTTGGTCCACTTACATTTGTCAATGGAAGCCCACTTGAATAAGAAGTAATAAGTTCCATATCCTCCACCACATAACCTAAAACTGGATGTTTATCTTATTCCCCAAGTTAGAAATATCCTTGTTTGGATAAAAAGCTCAAGAAATGGAATTATCAGGGAAAAGGATTAGGCACTCATGAAGAAGGAAATATGGAGCCTATTCATGACAAGAAACATCCAAAATCATGTGGTATTGGTCATACATCCAAAGAAGGCACTTCCTCTAGAAATGTTGGTACAACTAAAGCCAGATTCAAGCATCCAAACAAATAGACCTGTGCATCTTCCCATCATCCCTCCAAAGAATTCAATGCTATTACTCCTCCTCCATCATTACAACCCAAAATAACCTATCACATTCCTCTTTCATCCTCTAAATCCATTTTGGGTCCCTATGTCCCAAAATCTACAAGCACATATCCTCTACATACCAAATCAATTTTGGGGCCTCACATCCCAAAATATCATCCCCCATATTATCCTACTCAATCCTTCATCCAAAATCCAAACATCCCTAGTCAAGATCAACAAAGGCACATGCCCATATCTCCTATCTTCCAATCTTCTTCCATATCTTCATCCATATCTTCATCCATATCTCCTCCATCCTGCACACCTCTGCATATTATGTCCAATTCTCCTCACAATTTGGATGCCATGTCAAAAATGCATAAAGGGAACTATCCACAAAGATCCAAAGATTACCATGTCCACTCTAAAAGACATGCTCAAGAAAAGAAAAATTGAATCAAAGGATCTAATAAATCCCAATGGCCACAAAGGCTCATCAAATCAAAAGCACATTCCAATGCATCCCAATGGCCACAAAGGCCCATCAAAGTAGAAGCAAAATCCACGACATGGCCATAAAGGCCCACCAAAGATAAAGAAAAGACTATGTGGATCCCAAGGAAAAAAAATTGCAATGCATCTAAAAGAAATATCCACAATGGAATCCAAAGTTTCTAATACATCAACTTCTCATTCCTCTTCTCCATCTCCAAAATCCATCTTGGATCCTTATGTCCCAAGATCTCCCAGCAAAAATCCTCCATCCTATCCACATCTATCATCCATGTCCCATCCAATTCATCCACCTTCCTCACAACATGTGCCAATGTTGGTCCTGACATCATCCCACTATCATGATCAATTCCCATCCTTCCATCCAAACACTCTTTACCACCATATCTCCCATCTACCTCATCCCATCCATGCCTTTGCATAATTCCTCCATCCTAACAAAGCTATACCAACATCCAGACAAATCAGAAAGTCAGAAAAAAATCAAAATATCAGTGAAAGGTTAGAAAAAGGTTAGCAACCAATCAGAAAATCCATAAAAATTGGGAAAATCAAGAGAAAAATATCGAAAAAGAAAAGAAAAGAAAAGAAAAAAATTCATCCAATAGTGAAAACTTGGCAATTGAAGTACCTTGGACAAGTACCATGATGAAAAATTGGAAAAAAAAGCATCATGCGTAATCCACCCAGTTGCTCTCTATAATTGGAGGCCATTCCCTTCTATCACATCTTATCTAGCATCTCCTTCATCCTATTTATTGGAGCTGATAAGTAAGCAACCCACAACTTCCAAGAACACTTGCATGAAAACACCTATCACAAAAAGAGAGAGAAGAAGCAAGAAGGTATGTAGGCCTAAACGCATTGATCCATGAGAGAGGAGAAATCATTCTTGATGTGCAAAAATAAAAGTTTCAATTCAATAATAAATAATTTGTTACAAAGTTATGAAAACAAGAGGAGATCAATCCTTATAAAAGAAGATTTGAAAACCTAAAAAGGTAAAACCTAGGTTGCACAATAATAATTAATAAAGAAATGAATTATTATATGCCTAAAGTTTAGCTTAAGTAGAAAGATGCAATAAGTGACATAATATTTAAATCAATATGATTCAATTAATAAGAAAACACTTTATTACTCTAACACCCCCCCTTAAGATAAACTTTGGGAGAAGCTAAAAACCTAGAAAGAACTACTGAAAGAAAATGAGTCCCAGCAAAAAAAGGCCTGATCAGGTACCCAAGTACAAAACAAAGTCTCTGTAAAGCGGAGAAATAGAGAAAACTACATGGGAAAAACTCTACTCCAAAAAGAGATGAAGACTAGTCTGAAGGATTAAAGAAGCCTCCAAAACTAGGAATGTTCTAGGAATTAGGAACTAGAATGAACATGAACAACATCACAAAAGAAAGAAGATGTAAAATCTCTCAAGAAGTAACTAATGATCTGAAGATCCTCCATTGAAATATGACTAGGTAGAGAGGACTGTAATCTACATGAGTGCCCTCAAATGGCACTACTCGAATCAAGAGACAAACAAAGGCAAAAAACTAAAGTCGAAGATACAAAATACTGTAATCTGCACGAGTGCCCTCAAATGACACTACTCAAATCAGGAGGAAAACAAAGGAAACCAACTGAACTCAAAAATACAGATGGCATAAAAACACCAAGATTTTGAAGAGCTGATCAATCAAAGCTGGAAGAGTGCATCCAAAAAATAGGAAAGAAAAGAGTGTCCATATGGTAAATGATCCATCTCACCAAAATGCATAGGTACCCATCCATTGCATCCACCTAGTACATAGAATCAGATATTGAATACATAGTTCACACTATCAAACCAAGGAAGCCATAGAACCAATAGTAGAAACCCCCCCATAATGCTGACAAGGGAGTATGATAGGTACACTGAAAAGATCATCTAATATGAACTGTAGAGAGAGTACAAAAACATATAGAGATACCTAAGGAAATGTCATTGGAGGAAATCTCACATGAAAAAAGTAGATGGAAAACAAAGGAAAACATGAAACCCCCCTAGCACTTTATAATGTAGTGCGAGTACATAGAGCACAAACATGTGCAAAATCTCATACATGCAATAGAATGACACTTTATCTCAGTGCATGTGCATAAAAGGATGCTACAAAATTGAAGTATACATGGCACAAAGAAGAGTGAAGGCTTTTGAAACAAAAGAACAACCTAAGATGAGCCATCCCTCAAAGGGAAGAGATCCCATAACCTAAAACATCCAAGATATCCACTAGATTGAAAAAATACAAAAATCTGAATAAAATGTCCCTGGAGAAGAATCTGTTAAAAAAACTCACAACACTAGAAAGCTTACAGAACAAGCTTTCCAATGTGATATCATTTGCTTAAAATGGAGTCCGGATGCTCAAGATAGAGCTCCCAAACTCCAAAACTGAATATCTGGCTTTGATAGTAAAACAACACCATCAAAAAAGAAAAATAAAAAATTCAAACCTCCATATCTGGATAGAGCTTAGAACTAGCTTTTCAATGATATCTTGTTTTCATGATTTTGACACCGTATGCTCAAGTTATGAGCAAAAAACCATAGGTATGCTGATGGGCCCAAAAAATGGTGTCTGGGGTGTTGACATGTACTGACGTCAACACTTCACAAGCTTAAAATTGATGGTCGTATGACTGCCATGACAAAAACTCCCCTAGGGCTAAAAAATTGGGGCCTTGGTCACCATATGACTAGGGGCTGAGATTGCATGCACCTGAGATTAAATTTGATGGCCAAATGGCTATCGTTGCTTAAAAAAAATAATTTTTTAAAAATTGCATGTGCACCTCGGGATGCGTGCTAGACCGTAAGAATTTTTGCCTCAGTTTGCATGCCAATTTTTTGGTATAAATTTGCATGCAAGGTAGTAAAATTTTTTCCTCAATTTGTGTGCCAGATCGGTACATTTTTGCCTCAATTTCCATGCCAAGGCCATATGGATTCTACCTTGATTTGTGTGCCAAGGTCGTACGACATGACATGAATTTTTTTTTCCTAAAAAAGTAATGACATCTGAATTGGATGTGCCTTATATGGATCTAAGGGTTTTTTGGGTGTTGTGAGCTCAATGGAAAGGTCCGTTTGGGCCAAAAGTGCTTTAGGATCTGTGTAGAGGCCAGTTGCAATTTTTTTTACCATAGATTCCAACTTTGGCCAAATTGGAGAAATTTTATATGGATCTGGGGGTTCTTGGATGTTGTAAATGCAACTGTGAGGTTCATTTGAAGCCAAGATGACCAAAAAAATAGGTCCCCCTAGATATGATAGAAAACCCTTTAAAAATGTAGATCTAATGAACATGACCAGATCTCTCAAGAAGAGGATAGGGGCAAACAGATCTGAAGCTCTAATACCATATTGGAGTTGATGAGTAAACAACCCACAACTCCCAAGTACACCTACATGAAAACACCTATCACAAAAAGAGAGAGAAGAAGTAAGAAGCTATGGAGGGCTGAATGTATTGATCCACGAGAGAGGAGAAATCATTCTTGATGTGCAAAAATAAAGATTTCAATTCAATAATGAATAATCTATTACAAAGTTATCACAAAGTTATGAAAACAAGAGGAGATCAATCCTTATAAAAGGAGATCTAAAAACCTAAAAAGGTAAAACCTAGGTTGCACAATAATAATTAATAAAGAAATTAATTATTATATGCCTAAAGTTTAGCTTAAGCATAAAGAGATAATAAGTGACTTAGTAATTAAATTAATATGATTTAATTAATAAGAAAACACTTTATTACTCTAACACTATTTGTCTCTAATTTCCTCCATCCTCCTTTGGATCTTGATAACAAAATAGAGATCACCAGGTATACATGCTTTTGGGTACCTTTCTATATCCATTTCCCCATTACCAATCTTCTTCCATCCTATCACACCCCTTACAAAATGCTTCTGAATGCATGAACTATCCTAAGAAGAGGCATCTTGTTCCTTGGTGACATATTCCTTGGAGACCTATCCAAATCCTTATCTTCCATCTCCCCATCCAAATATTCCTTCATCCAAATCCTAAGCATTTCCTCTATCCAAATCCTCAGCAAATCCTCTACCCAAATCCTCAGCATTCCTCCATCCCAATCCCTCAATAGTTTCCTCCATCAATCTCCCAGAATTTCCTCTATCAATAATCCTCAGCAATCCTTTATCTAAAGCATCTCCCAACATTTCCTCTATCCAAATCATCTCCTAGCATTCCCCTATCCAAATCTTCTATCAACACTCCTAAGCGGAACTCTTCCATCCCAATCCTTAACACTTCCTCTATCTTTCCATCACTTGGTACTTCCCTTGTCATTGGTATCTAGCTATAGGATACCCCCATGTTATCCAATTCCATTCATCCATATCTTAAATCTCCTAGCAATCTTCCAACATCTTCCAATCCTATCCACATCCTCTACCAATCCAACATCCAAGATCATGCCAACCAATCCAATCACATGCTTATACTTGTTACTAGTCTTGTGGAAAGATTGTATCTCAATCCAATCATCATTGTTGGGATGTGTCCTTCCCAAATCCATATCATTTTAGGACACATCATCCACCATCAATCCTATCTGCCACCTATCTATCTTGGCTTTCCATTCCAACTGGGGCATCATCTAGCATATCTTTGGAGCTTCATCTTTATCCCTAGATCTCTTATACATCCTATCTTGAGTCTTGTACCATAGCATCAGTCATGTCTCTACCTAAGCTCATTTGTACATATGTGTCTTTAGGTCCCATCCTTTACATCAATTATCATTTGTGTCATTGTGACCTATCCAGCTAAGCACTTCAGTAGTCATCCCTTGGTCCTTTTAAGGTTTGAGTGTCTTACCTATCTCTTGTCATAAGAATCCTTATCCATTCATCCAAGCCATCTGCTTCATATCATATCCTTTGAGTTTCTCAAATCCTTGTCTTAAATCCAAAATCATGGATCAGCACTACCCTTTGACTAAGCATTATCTAGGGAATCCTATACTTGTCTTTGTAGGTGTCATCATCTCGAGCAAGATATTGGCATACACTAACAATAATCTCATCTTTCGAAGATCATCAGTCTATCTTAGGTTGACCAATCCAATCCTATCTAATCCTACATCAGGAAGCAACAAATCATACCTAAAACTTTGTAATCCTCCACCATCAATCCTCAACGAATCAATCATCCTCCATCATCCTTCCTATGACAAGAGGTGCATGAGATGCTTGTTATTTCATTTGTTCCTTTGGATATTTGCTTATCTTTTGAGCTCTCATGTGCATATTTCCCCATCTGGTGTACATATTGCCCCATCCTATTGTACATATCCTCATTAGTCATGCAATAGGATTTGATCAGATACCTTGTCCCACTCAGCCTTGCTTTTCAATAAAATCTTTTGTTGACTATCCTTGATCACCTTGACTATCTTTGAACTACATCATTTACCAATTAGAAACACAACATTCTCCCCATCCACATGGGTCCACACAGATGTATCCTTCTATAATGTCTGACCTAATCCTAATCACGGGTCTACACATATGTATCCTTTTGTACTATCTGACCTAAGAAATTAAACTAGGTCCATGATGATGCATCCTTCACCATGTTCAGACCTAATCGCTCCCCATCAACCATCAATCTCTCTCCTTAGCAAAGGATGTCTTTTGGAGTTACCATTTTGACCTTGGATTTTATCCTTTAGGTCTTGTTAATCTTTTACAGCTTCTCATTGTTCCTCTCCTCAAATTCTCCATGATCATTTATATCATGGTGTACTGTGAATGGGGACAATCTGAGGCAAGGTCTTTTGATCTTTTTCTTTTTCCTATGCTTCAGTCTTGTATTTGTGGTTTCTCTAGCATCATTTCCAGCACACCTCCTTCGGGTTTCATGTGTGATGCTGGTGAAACCCTTTTGCACACTTGTCTTTTTTTGTCAGTCCTATGTAATGCTGGTGACAAGGCCTTATGTTCTTTCATAACCTTGGTAGGTCTCTAGCATTGCTATATCAAACTAGGTTATGTTCTCAAAAGATCCAAAGCATGGAGCTCCCTAAATCCCCCATCTAGCATCATATAGATTAATCTTGCATCTTACATATAGCTTCATCCTAAATCTCACATCATATTGCATTCATGCATTTTTTCTCTTGGAAGGACGTTTGTTTATCCTCCCTTTTTCCTCCTTTCTTCCAGTCCCTTTTCCTCTAAATTCTAGCCCGGGGCATCTTATTTTCTTGTCTTTGACACCATGCCAGTTACAACATTGCATCAACGAGGGGAAAAATGTAGACACCTAAAAATCATTTGGTAAATACAAATATTTTTATTTTTCAAAAACCCCTGATGACATCATCATTTGCTAATTAACTAATTATTTAATTAATTAATTAATTTTTATACCATTATTTCCTCCTATTTTAATTAGACACATTTAATTAAATAATCTCTCCCCAAACCATTCAAATCAAATTTGAGTGATTTTCCCCCATTTATTGAATCATTATTTGATAAGTGATGTCACATTCCCTAAATAAATGAAATATTTATTTAAAGCCTCAAAACCCTAGAATCTTCTAGAGATTCCTAAACCCTTCCAATCTTTCCTAAACTTTCCTAAACCTTCCCTAAACTTGTTTAGAAGGTGTTTACTACCTTTCTTAGGCTAATCCAGTCTTCTTTGAATTTTGGTCAAACCCCTCCATTAATGAGCCTTACAGACTCATTAATAGCCTCTTACACACTCTTTAATGATTCTTATAACCTCATAAAGAGATCCATGTCTCCTCTTTCACCCTTTTTCCCTAGGAACACTTCCCTAGTGTTTCTCACACGTGTGAGAAACCCTTAACCCTTGTCCTTCTAACCATACCCCTAACCATACCTCAAACTCTACTCCAAACCCTGAATCTGACCCTAACTCTCCTTCCTAACCCAAGCCCTTAGGAAAATCCTATAAATATTCCTCTTTCCAAGAGTAAATTATTATCTTAGTTTTCATCTTCATGCATTGTTATAATGGTAAAATACATCTAGACTTAGCATAGCATTTAGCATAATTGTTAGATTAAATCTATTTTATGCTTTCATAGATCATCCCAGAATAGCTTAATGGATTGAATCTAGTTCTTTTTTAAGCTTCTCTAATCATTTATGCATCATATCATGTTTCATTTGGTCTAAAATCAATCTAGTTTAAGCATTCTTGCACCAATCTTCATCTTAGCATCATTAGGATCCTTAAGGCCTTAGGGGAAAATCAGGGGAACTATACCTAATTTTATGCCACTATGGGGTTCTTATGGTCCCTAATCTATTCTATTCCTCCCTAATCATCATTAGGGATATGCTAAATGTGTCTTGAGAGCACACCCACATCCCAAAAGTGAGAGAAAATCAAACGGCGACATGGTGATCCCGTTTTAGCTCTATCTGAATGTCTTTGCAGATAGTTTTTTTCTATATATTTAGGAATATTCCGTTAGACTTTGATTAACTAATGTTTGAATGTCTACACCTATTCTAAACAGGTTAGGTTCACTCTGCACACAAAGAAAATATTTATCAAGTATGAATAATTTTATGGTGGAACAATTAGATTTACAAGAGAAGGAAATGCACAAATCAAAGGTGTTGGAACCACTTCAATTGGTGTTAGGAATAGAATTAATGACATTTATTATGTTGAAGATTTGAAACATAATTTATTTAGTGTTATTTAAATGTGTAAGAAATGTTATGAATTTATGTTCAAAAGTGATGGTTGTGTTATAAAAAAGAAACAAATTGGTAGGTTTTAGGACTACTAAGACTATCTATCTGTATTGAAGAAAAATGTAAGAATCTGTGTTTTCTAACTCAATGCAATAGAACATGGGGAGATGAAGCTAAAATGGAATGCAGGAAAGAAAAATAATATTTTCACTAATAAAGAACAATGAGGAGAGAAAGGATTAATAAAAAATCTAGTGGATGTTGAATGGGTTTTGGTAGATTGAAAGTAGGAAGAATATAAAAAGGATATGGTAGAATGGAAGGAGGAAGAAAACAAAAAGGATATGATAGACTAGAAGGTGGAAGATAAAAATGTTTTTGTAGATCCAAAGTAGGTGAAAGATAAAAATAAATTGGTAAAATAGATATAGGCAAAGGGAAGAAAGGGGTTGATGAATCAGAGACCTCCTCCTATTCATTCCAAGTATTCATATTTTGATAGAGTTTTTTTTTCTTGCAATAAAGTAGGGCACAAAGTTAATTAATGTAAATGTTTGGAAAGGGGCTATGCTTTTAATGGAAGATGATATCATTGTAATAAGTTAGGGCATAAGTAAATTCAATGAATAAATAGAGTAAATCTAAATAGAAATATTAAGAACTTTAAGTAGAGTCAATGTGAATAGGAATGTTAAAAACATCAATGGATATTGTTATGGTTGAAATTAATATGGAAAAAAAGGTTGAATGAAATAAAAATATCAATTTTAGGAATAATGAGACTGCAAAAAATGAAAAAGTGTGGTCTAGTTTTCTATAACTATAACATGACATGACATATTCCAAGGTTATGCAAAAATATATATAAATGGGATGATTGTTTGATGATTATAGAAGAATCAAAAGAAAAGAACAAGAAATATTTGATGAATAAAAAAAAAAGTGCTTCTGATGGTGGTCTGACATCCATTATGGATGATGTTTCTTCCCCTATTAAATGACTCAGACTGTAGGGTTTGAGGGACAGTTTTCATGTGAGCCTATTTTCCCCCTCAAGGATGGATGTTGAGCATCTCCTCAACATGGAAATAAGGCTTGAAGGTATTTTTGGAGGTAATATTTTTGTTTTGTGGTCCGTAAAGGTGACTATGGATCTGTAAATAGTGTAATAAGTATTTGGTTGTGTTAGAGATTGTTCATACTAAGTTTTGTTCAAATGTGGATTCGAGAAATTATATGCATTTGGATTTCTTGGATAAATTTTTTATCGAATATAGAATATTATTTGATAAGTTGAAGGATAGGATGAGTCTATGGAACTAGTTTCCTCCTATGGAAATTGATTATTTTAAGGATGATGTTTTCTTCTACGTTGATAAGGATCTTTGCAACATAGAAGAGATAGAATATAAAATTGTTTGGTAAATTGTTCTATTTTGTGAAATTACTGGGAAAGAATGTATGAGAAATATTGAGACTCCAAAGGATATTAGTTCTGCAAGGATCAAATTTGTGGTAGAACTATTTTTTTCTATTGGTAAAGGGAAAGACAAAGATAAGGGAAAAGGTATGAGAAAGATGCCTATAGAGGTTTTGTCCTCTAGTAACCAAGAAAAGAGAGTTAGATGAATGTGTTTAGAGTGATGCTTTTCTTCGGTGTGTTGGCATATTGGACTATTGGAAGTGTTTTTATTGATGTCAACATATTGGAGGAATATCAACATATAAGAGGAATTAGAGGAATTGATCATAAAATTTATTTGTTTGTTGCTAACTTAACTATTGTAGGTTAGCCATTGGAACAAGATGTTCAGAGATCTGGTGAGAATTAGATATTTTAGTTATGAAGTCATGCATCAGGGATATTGTTGAAGAGGGTCAATACTTAGTTCACTCCAACTTTCAGAATATATCATGAAGATTTGGGAATGATTCAAGGTCAAAACTGGTGACTGACAAATAGGTTGACAAACAGTGTTGAGAGGAAGATAAAAAGAGGTTTGGTATGCACAATAAAGTTGGAATTTATTGGAGAAAACCTAGGAGTGTGTTTGGGACATACTCATGTGTCTTTAATTCAGAGGGTTTTTACTCTAGAGGTCCTCATGGCATATTTTTATTGTCTCAGAGCCCTTTTTATAGTGTTCTTGAGGTTCAGAGGAAAAAGGGTTGGAAAATCCAATGGTTGTGGTAGATTTGTGTATTTGAGTGTTTATCATGATGCTATAGGATGTTTTTGAAGTATTCTCTTGATGAGTTGGTGATACACAGGGATAAAAAGGATTAGATTGGTGAAATTTTTAGTTAATAATAATATTTTTATTATTATTTCTATTCTTGGTTGACTGGGTTGGTAAATTGTGTTGCACAAGTGGTAAATCATGACATCTATGAGATTTATGATCTTGATGTGATTGTTATAGGTCAATGATATTATTTATAATTAGAGATGGATTAGAAACATGAGATTTGGAGTAATGATTTGAAGAGATGGTGAATTATGTATGGTCAACCTATTTCTTGATATAAGGTTATGAGTTAGGGAAAAATCAATAGATTGTTTGCAGAGTAGTGGTTGAGATCTCTTGAAGGATAAATTGCTTGTGTGAAGGATTTAGAGAGAGTTAGATAATAGATCCTTGTTTTACTTCAATGGAATTGACTTTAGCATAAGGTAGATGTTATTATCCAGTTCAAAAACACTTTAGATCATTGTAGTGATCAAATTGTAAGGCAATGAGCCTTCGTTAGGGTTGTAGAAGGCCAATTTTCATTTTAGCAGTGAGCTCTAGGTAGTAAGCCTAAATTCATGTGCATTACCCATACATTGTAATAGGTTTATAATTCTAACAAGGTGTTTACTTATTATGGATAATCAACCCCGCTATGGTTTTTACCCTAACAAGGTTTCCATGATAAAAACATTGTGTCAAATTGTGTGGATGTGGTTATGATTTGTGGATGCATGCATGTTTCATATTTCACTTAATTAGATTAGAATTAGGTTATTCAAGTTTAAGGGTTTTTGAGAACTAAGGACTTGAATTTTGAAGTTTTGGGAACAACTAATTCACCCCCCTCTTAGTTGTTCACAAAAAAATTATCAATAATTGGTATCATAGATTTGGTCTCTTAAAGGAATCCTAACAACTTGACGGAGATCTGATATGGAAGCTTACAAGAAGGAAAGTCCTATGTTTGAAGGCACAAACTACCCCATATGGAAAGGACATATGATCACTCATTTAATATGCATTGGAGAAGATTATTGGACCACCAAATAGAACTCCTATACTCATCTTGTAGATCTATAAATGACTACACCAAATGAGAAGAAGAAATTTAAGAATAACATCAGAGGAAAGAAAGCCCTTCTAAGTGCCCTATCAAATACATAGTATACAAATGTGACGGAGTTTGAGACTGCACATCAGGTTTGGAAAAAGATAGAAACCCTACATGAAGGTGATGAATGTGTCAAGCAAACCAAGTTACAAATCTTGAATGGAAGGTATGAATCCTTTAGAATGTTTGAGGATGAGAACATCAAATTTTACATGTTGAAGATAAATGAATTAGTTTGTAGAACTAGATGTACTAGTGGTATATTGGATGAATCAGAGATTATTTCAAAGGTGCTGATACTTTTTCCCCCTGCTTACAAGATAAAGGTTGTTGCTATTAAGGAAATCAAGAATATTGCTATTGTGGTAAGAGACACTTTGGTTGGTAAGTTATCCATTTTTGAAATGAGTGAGTTTTGTGATTCTTTACCCAAAGTTGAATCAAATTTCAAGGCTACAATATCAATAAGAGACATGCATATATCAGATCAAGGTGAAGGATCTACAAGAAAAGTATCAAAATATGAAAAGGAGATGAGATAAATTAAAGAAGAAGAAGAAGAGAGAGAGCTTCAATAATTGGAAGCACTGGTTGCAAAGAGACTATCAAAATTATCTAGTGAGTACAAAGAAAAAATTCCCTTTAAATGTGTTTGTTGTAAAAATATAGGACATTATGTCTATAGATGTTCGAAGATATTTCCTAAGAACAAGTATTATAAGTCTAAAGATGATAAAAAGTGTTATTATGCTACCATTGATGAAGGAATCACTGAAGATGAATCTGATAATGTAAAGCATGAAGATGAACTTGTGTTTGTTGCAATCCAAGAAAATGGACCTAAGTCTAGAAACCTTATGTCTAGAATTCATGCTATAAATGTTGTTGAAGATCTCATGCCTAATTTTTTTGTTAGTAGTATGATTAAGGATGTAATCTCAGTTACTCAAGATGAATAAAAATTGCTAATTACTTAGGATGTTAAGGAAGATAAATGGATTATTGATAGTGGCGACTCACATCACATGGTTAGTGAAATAAACAAATTTGTGGAATATGAGAAGTATGAAAGTTTTAATGAAAAGAGGATAGATGACTCCAAAGGTAAGAATTCCATGATTTATTCTTCTCCTAAAAATGATGCTTAAGATATTATGACTGATGTTGATGATAACTATGTCATTGAGAAGACCAAGACTAGTGTTACTTCTTCTACAAATGTTTTTGCATGTAGTAATGTTGAAGAGATTACCTTTGAAAGCTCTATAAATTGTGATATTGAAGAAGATAAAGTATTAGTCACACAATTGGATAGTAAAAATGATTGGTTGATAGATAGTGGATTTTCACATGATATGACTGGTGACATAAACAAGTTTTTGAAATATGAAGAATATGAGAGTGGAATTGTTAGATGGGGTGACAAAACTAGAGGAAGAATCAAGGGAAGGGGTATTGATTCTTTAGATGGAAAGAATACAATAGATGATATGCTACATGTTATTGATCTAGCACATAGTCTTCTCAGTGTTGGTTAGCTAGTTGAGAAGGGATATAATCTAGACTAAGGTGATGAGGTATGTACGATTATGAACAGTTTTGGAAGAAAGATTGAATTAGGGTCAAAGAGAAAGATTTTTTTTTCAAACTGAACAATGAAGGATGAAAGTATTAGATTATTTAGATTGAAAAAAGTAAGAACAAATCACATAAAGATAGACATGGAATGAACATTAATAATGAACTAGATCAACAATATTAGAATCTAATGCAGAATGTCTCAAAGGAAATTGAAGATGAAGTTTATGCAAGTAAAGAAGAAGGAACAATGTTGGAGTCACAAATGAAGCAATGATATCAAGGTATGAAAAATTGAACCATCCTAAAGATAGTTACTTAATTGTTTAGCCTAGTGGAAGTCAGTCTGATGCTTGCAAAGATAAATTATATGAAAAAAGTGTTTGTATACTTTTTGGAGTACAAACTTCTGATGAGAATCAAATCAAGAGTATTCTAGAAAGGTAATTAATTCAAAAGGAAGGAACAATAGATTCATATATAGTAGTAAATGAAAAGGAATCTACAAGTTGTGATAATCTCAATATTCAAAATCGAAAGGAGTCCAATATCAAGAAACTTAAGGAGAATGAAAGTCAAGATTTAGTTGAGAGAAATTTCAAATCAAAGTATTAGAAAATTGTAGAAGATTAGATCTGTATAATTTTTGAAACTGAGGCCAAAGAAGTTTACAAATCCTACATAGATGATCAGTGGGATAGAGCCATGGAAGAAGAGCTTAGAATTGCAAATGATTTCAAGAATAATCTCAAGATTAGTTCAACTAAGCTTGAGCGATTTATACTTCAAAGGAGGTCAATGGAAAAAAGTGTTATTGAATTAGAAGAATAACAATGTTCCAATTCTATTCAAGGAAAGTTTAACTCACATAAGAAGAAGAAGAAGACCAAGAAGGCTTTGACAAGGAAGTCTAAGAAGTTTAGAGGTAAGTTCTCTTTTTGTAATAAGATTGGACATAGATAAGTGGATGGAAGAAGAGGATATCTACGTTTTAATTGCAAAATGGATGATCATGATCCAAGCATGTGTAGTAGTATGAGGAAGAAGATTGATATTGTCAAGAGGGAAAAGGTTAAATGTTTTAAATACAAGAGATTAGGTTATACTATCACACAATGCACTATAAAGAGGAAACAAAATAATGGATAGAGGATTGTTCTACAAATCAAATGCAACATATCTAAAATTACTATTGAAATTTGTAGAAGCAATAAGGTGGACAAGGATGACACCAAAGAAGAAAACATGAGAATGAGAAGGAATGGTCAAAATAGAAGAAAAGAAGAAGACAAGGTAGAAAAATAGGTCCAAAGGAATATGAAGAGAAAAGAAAAAGGAAAGGAGGACAAGGAGTAGAATCACAAGAAGAGGACAAGAAGAAAGAAGACTAAAGGGACCATAGATATGGGAGCTACTTGATAGAAATAAGGAAACACACACAATTGAGGGGGGAGGGGTGATCAATTAATTGTGTCCAAAATAGTTGTGTCAAAACAAAACTTAGCAATACTTAAATTCCTTGCTATTGGTTCTTGACTTGATAGGGTTTGCACTAAAAAATAGAAACCAAGCTGATCTTGTATTTTCCTATGGAGAAGTCAACTCCAATAATAAAAAATCTCTGAGACTTGGACCAATTGACAAGGATAAAAAAAAACCTTGTGCACTTTAGGCTCTACAAAACCATGGAGGGTGATCCCTTAATGCCCTTAAAATACAACATTAAACTCATAAATAGAATTAACACAAAGAAGATAAATCTCATATGCAGGCTCAACATAATAGGGAGATACTAGATAATGGCTAAATATAAATTGAACATCAATGTAAATGGATCATGAGATAAGAACATCATTACATACATGAAAAGTAAAGATTATTCTTGATTTTAAATATTTTGCAGCAAGAGAAACATGAATTAGAACAAAAAAACTTGTAAAAAAGACAATAGTTGAGATTAGTGCCTTATCATATTGGCCATCAAGTTCATAATAAATATGATCCTCATATGAAAAATTTTCACTAATAGAATATGATCTAAAAATAATTCCTTACAATATCCTTCAACTATAATCCCAACCCAAGCTACTTATCAGAATCCCTACACAATTCTAGTAAATCTCTAACTCTATCGAAGCATTTAATTGACACATTAGATCAAATAATGAGAAAAATATTACATATAGATCACAAAAATACACTAATTGAGATAAAACCTTGATTTATTTCATTTAATACTTGACAAAATTGTACACCGGAGAGAGTTAAATCAAAACTTTATTTATAAGGAAATCCTTTTATACCTATGACATATAATAGTTACATAACTCAATCACTAAAAACCTACAATAAATTGAACACTAATTCACCAATGATGGTCCATAAAATGCTTTTACAAAGCTATTCATACCCATCTAGACACTAGCTATTGGAACCATAGAAAAGAGATTAGACCCTTACAAATGAGAAGAAGAAAAAATATATATAAGAGGAGAGAACTATCAGATTTGATATGTTGTAGACACTTGTCTCTTCTTTTCCAATTCTGATTTTCTAAAAAATATCTTCTCCCTCATTTTTCATTTTGTCCCTTTCTCCTCCACACTAATGACCCCGGGATTCCAATACCTATTGGAATGCAACAAGATTTAGGTCAATCCCTAAAATTGATCTTCCTAACAAGATTTGATACATATAATGAAATCCTAACAAACTTTACTACCCTAACATTACCTTCTACCTTTTAACCATTTTAGGTGCAAAAACTGTTAGCTGGTAGAAACTGAAAAGTCCTGTATGAATACACCACATTCATGAGCCATGCCAATATTAGCCTGAGATTGTTTTTGTATTTGGATAGTTGACCCATATCTAGGATTTTTCAAATACTCTAAAAACTGAAAAGAGCTTTGATACCCATTTCTACTAATACTGATATAAAGAGTTCTGGGATGCAAGATTCTCAACAATCCCTTCCTCATACTAGGAAGGCTTTTGAAACCTATTTCTAATGGAACATATATAACATTAAGGTCTCATTGGAATATTCTTCATCATGTCTCTCTTTTTAATGCCACCCTAGAGAAGCATAAGAATGCTAGCCTTGTGGATTTTGATTCTTCCACTCCATTCATCGTTAAATATCCCTTTAGCTATGGTTATCCATTTAAATATCCCTCTCGCTATGGTGCACTCAGATCCTCCCTTCTATCCCAATAAAATTCTTGTAATTGCATCTTAACAAATTTGGCCATGTTCCAGAAATAATCCACCTTCTATAAAACACCCATTTTTTGCTAACATTTGGATAATGCATTCTATTGGGAAGTGGTACTTATAAGTTCTAATTTATGTATAATCTTGTGGTTTCACATGACTATACTCATCGAACATTATGTATGTTGTTGGCATGTAACAATACTCTACAGATTCTCTTTTTACAATATTAATTATCATTATCAGTCCTCTATAAAACTAAAGATCTTCAGAATTTCTTTTTTGTAAGTAACCCTAATTTGATTCATGTGCATGTCATATCAAATTCCCTTTAAATAGATGCCCCTTCACATCTATGTTGTTATCCCTAAAACTCTATTTTGTACTGAGTTTTTAATCTCATGATATTGTGATAGCTTGCAGACCTACACCTTTATCTCATATTCATTTTCCTATAACTTTCATAATTCATTCAGTCTAATTTCTTTCGATTGTATGATAACCCATGTTACATTGATGTAAAATAATTTTTAAATTAGGTCGTTGATTCATTCCAAGTGCTGGCATATAAATTGATATTCACTAGCCAACCTAACATTGACTTTTGACCTAGAATACTGGCCAAATAAAAGACAAATAGAATGATCCTAGTCACCACCTCATCATCTAGCACCATCTCTCACCATCACTAGCCAATCAAAGGCATGTGGTAGGATCTTGTGACCCTGGGCTAGATAACCATTGTGCATCTTTCATCATGAGGTCAAGACAACTGTTGATCTTCATAGGAACTTAATAGTCATAGAGATACAAAGACCCCTTAAACATTGAGAACCTTTTTCGTTAAGTTATAGCATCACCATTGATTTTTACTATGTGCTAAAATATCAAACCATTAGTTTCATACATTTTATCTCTAATATAAATCGATGATAAAATCATGGAAGTCCTTGTTAGTAATTCCAATCAAATAGAAGGTTTCCAAATGTAACACATTTTGGTCCCACTTTGCAATCACCCGCTGACCCAGAACACATTGTAACATCTCGTAATCTTGGAATAGATAAATTTTGATCATGGTATCACAAGAGTTAGCAATCTTTACAAGAACTTAACCCCTACACAATGTAGACAAAGGATAACTATCAAGCATCTTTACTGATAAATTAAAAAATCACCATTCAAATAGACCATGTACATAAAGATGACACCATTAGTAAATCAATTTTTAACCAAATAGGATGCGAGACATAACATAAGGTATAAATATATACCGTCAAACAATGAACACATGACAAATGGAATAACTTTTTAATCTTGTGATTAGCTGGGTCCAGATTGTGACATCATCACAAAATTGAAGGGTGAATAAGAATGTAACATGTATCCCATCACTTGAAAAGGTAAAGGGTCCCACCTAACATTAACACTTTAAGCAATGACTTAGTGAAACAATAGGAAAGGCTATGACGCTAAACTTAGGGAAAACACAACTTAAGGCATGAAAAATAAAAAGGGCCGACACTTGATCACTTATGGTGCTAGGAATTAAACAAACAGGTCCCCATTTTAATGAATATGAAACCCTCAACCTTATAAACCAAAAAGTAACAATAGATTAGAAACACCTAGAGTTTACCTTAAAAAATTTTGATTGAGAATAATCCTAAACCCTAATAGAAAAATAATGAGACAAGGCCAAAAATCCACAAAGGTAAATCAAAATTTCTCAGCTCAAATTTAAGTTCTATGACTTACTTAGATGAACATGAAGCAACTAAACCATCAACACAAGAACACATAACACCATATATTTTTGCATGGAAACCTGGTTAAGGGAAAAACCATGGTGGATATCAAACCTACTGGATGATGCACTAGTACATAAAAATCTTATTAAATGTATAAATGAAATACTCATGCATTGGGACTCACTTCCTAGAGCTCACTTCTCAAACACAAATGAGGGAAACAACCCTTGGGAAACAACACAAAATACAACTAGGGCTACAACCCCAAAGATGGACTACAATCCACTAATTTGATTAACTTATTGATAGCATATCATACATGCCAATACAAATCCAATGAAGAAAAAATGTACTCTAAACTTATTTTAGATCCAACTCATACCTCTTTGCACATCCACTAATATCACTTTATCCAACATCTCACATATATCAAAGATTACATCTTTAAATACATTACATCAACTCATTACAACTATTCAGGAAGTGACCTGATTCAAAAATGTTACAAAGAGTAATACACAATAGACAATGTGATCCAAGGATCACGCTTCAAATATTTGCAACACACTAAATAAAAATGTTATCCAAGAACACCAATATGCCATAGACAAATTACTGAATCCGATCACATATCCCAATTCGATCCACCAATATGAATATAAAATGATCCAAAAACACTAGAAAGAAACATGAATTACCACAATAACAAGAACAAGAAAATCTCTATCTCAAAATCTATAACTATCTCTACACTATTCATCAAGAACACTGATCATAAACCTCTTTCATACAAGAAAAATAGATTTTCAATATCCAAATCATGATCCATCTAAGGTAAGAACACACATCCATGTTCTAAACTCACCACTAGGTTAGTAACCAAAGATATTGCATAACCAATCCTCACCGATTTAGAAACTACAACATTGTTACCACATAAATAACTAGAAAAATATCCTCTAATAAATCCATCACAACTTCATCAAATCATACAAAAAACCTCTACAGCTTGAAAAAGATCAAGTACATACGTTCCTCAACACATATCCATCTTCCCAGCAACTGATGTCAAGTATTATGTACGTACCAAATAGAAAATTTAACTGAACAAAATAGGAAACTATTTCGAATAAAGAAATGTGTTGACATCAATAACAAAACATTGATGCCAACACATATATGCATGAATTCTCCAACAATATCCCCCTTTGGCATTGATGGAAACATATTATGTGAAAAATTAGATCAATGCACAAAGGAACACTCAATCCTCAATATACCAGTTACTCCTCCTAAGTGTAACACTTCTCTTCCATGGGGTTATCTCTCCCTTGATTCTTTCTATTTTTCACATGGATATCTCTCCCCCTTTGATATCAATTTGACAAATGAACATATATGCACTAAGTTATAGAGGCCAAAACAAAAATTTGAAAAACATACTAACTACTATCCCTAAGGAGCAGTCCCCAAAAATCATAAATCTTGAATAAGAATAACTATGTTAAGATCATAGGACCGATGCAAATCTATGCATCTCTTTCTTTGATCAGGAGGGGTTTTCACCCCATGCTTACCTTGGAGATACTCAAAAGTATCTTTTGGAAAGATCTTAATGAAAATATCTACAATCTTCTCTTTTGTAGATACATATTCCAATCTGACTTCCTTTTCTTTCACCTTATCCTTCAAGAAATGATACTTTATATAAATATGCTTTGGCTTTGATTGCAACATAAGGTTATTTGAAATATTGATAGCACTTGAATTGTCACAATAAATAACAATAGTCTCAAAAAAGATTATTTTGATGTCTTCCAACATTTTCTTCATCCAAACTATCTAACTAAAATTCATAGTAGAAACAACGTACTCAACTTTAATAGTAGATTGAGATATACAAGTTTTTTTATTACTTCCCCAAGAAACTAACTTCTTTCCCAAGAAGAATGCTCCACCTATAGTATTTTTCTTGTCATCCACATTACCTTCCTAATCAACATCATTATAAACACACAAAGTAAGATTATCATCCTTAGGATACCATAGTCTATAATCCACTATGCCTTTCAAATATTTGAATATCCTCTTAATAGAAGTAATATGTGATTCCTTTGGTTCTCCTTGAAATCTTGCAACAATGCAACCTACATTCATTATGTCTATTCTAGTGTGAGTCAAGAATAGAAATCCACCAATCATTGATCTATACCTTTTCTAGTTAGCAATGATGAACTACAACTGATTGAATATCTTGATGAACTGAAGAGATAGTGATTAGAGATCATCGAGCTATTAAAGTGATATGTAAGATGATTAAATTAGTAAATATGTTGTCATTGATGTCAAATAGTTTTGACTATACTTATCATGATAGTTACAAACATCAAAATATCTGTAGAAGGAAGAAATGATGAATAAATGAGATATCAACATAAGGAAAAGATGGATATGATAGATAAGGATAAGGTATACATTGGGTAACTTATTGATGAGTCTATGGCTTTATATTGTTGACTTGAGCATGTTACATTAATCTATTATGAAGAAGATATTTGATTTGAATAAGTTAATGTGGTTGGTAATTTAAGACTTCTGTATACACTAAGTCAGTCTTGTGTATACCGAGTGAGAGTAATAATTGAGTTAGTTATCACCGATGCATTTAGTTTCAATCGAGTATGGCTGAAAATATTAAATGCTAAGAACAACCGATTGAAATTGATGAGATGGAAATTGTTATGATTTTGAGGTTAAAGATGAAGTTTTTTTATAACATCCACGACTGAAAAAATTCAAATATGATCTCAAGGATGAGATTGAAACATATTGTTGACACATCTACCGAGGAAGGCTTAAGCAGAAAAATGGACATATGAGATTAAGAGGCAAAATCTGATGGTTGATATGAAAATGGTTTGCTTGTCTATTTAAGAGACATGAGTTTCATTGTTTAAACATGTCAGATGAAATATAGACTACAAAAGATTTCACATGAATATTTTTTCATGCATTCTTGATCAAACTAGTTACAGACAGAACCAAGCTACGAGCATAACTGAGCATTAGAGATATACATACACCGAGTAGATTAAGTTGAAGGAATTGAGGAAGTGAATTGTTTAATGATCAGATGAGTTTTATGAGCTTAGAATAGATCTAAATATTTTCAATTGAGTTGTATTTGTATTAGATTAGAACTATATCAGTTTAACCATTGATTCAACAAAATCTCTTAACCGAGTGGACTTAACAGTCTTATTGTATTTCAATATGACATTCATTAAATGTTGTTGACCCCATAGTGAATGTTGGTCAAAAGTTAACTATTAGTGATAAATCCTCTAACCAGGTCACACCTAACAATGTGCATTGTAACCTTTAATAGGGTTGGCTCCTAACCGAGCTCACTTCATAAGAGTGAAATTTTTGGGTTACCAGTCCTAGGTGGGTCTTCCCTTAGTAGGGTTTCCATGTCAAATTATTGTGTTATGTGTTGTTTGTTATGATTTTTTTTTAATCATACTTTACATATTGCATAGTTGATTTAATCGGTAATCATAGTTTGGATAATTACTGGTATTTGGTAAATGAATAGAAAGATTGATATTTTATCTTACCGAGTTGCATAAATTTTTGAATTAGTTTTGAAAAGTACATCTGAGAGTTTGGGACTATAGGATAACTGATTTAACTGATTCACTCCCCCACTCAGTTATTCTAACAATTGGTATTAGAGCATATTGGTTGCTTGGAGGAAAGTTTCAAGGACTTGAGCAAAAGATCACAAGATGTATAAGAGGGAAGTGCCTAAGCTGAACAAAGACAACTTTACAACATGGAAAAGTAGGATGAGGTTGCACATATCTAGAATTAGAGAATTTTCTATCATTCTATTAGACAATGGCTACTTACAACCATCTATTGGACCTTTGATAGTTGATTAGTTGAGAGACAAACATGAGCACAATATAACTATGATAGAGATTGTTGCCACTCTAACTAATGCTAAATTTGAAGATGTCAAAGCATGCACTACAATGAAATAAATGTGGGATAAACTTGCACTAGTTCATGGTGGTGATGTAAATGTAATGAGAGAAAGAAGGTGAGAACATCACACAATACTCTAACCAAATCAAAGAGGTGGTCAATGCTATCCAAGGAGTAGGGGGTATTATTTCTGAAGATACTATGGTAAGTAAAATACTGAGAACCTTGTTACCTTTCTATGCTATTAGAATATCTATTCATGAGATGAGATCTGCACTTGGAAGTACTCTTACACTGATAGTTTGATTGGAAAACTAACTACATTTGAGCTGAATAATTATGACAATAGTGTTGTACCGAGTGTTGAGTCTGATTTTATGTCATCTCTAAAGATTGGTAAGTCTAGCAGTAAGCATGAAAGTGGTAGTGATAGCGAAGATGAGTTTGATGATCTTGAAGCACTTATGGACCAAAGACTACAAAAAGGTAAAGGAAGGTATAAAGGGAAGCTACTTTTAGCTTGTTTTAATTGTAAAGAGATTGGCCATATTACTGCTAGATGTCCTAACAAGAAAGAAGATAAAGATGATGGCATATCTAGTGATGAAAATTTTGGCAGAAGAAATAATAGAGGAAACTAACACTATGACAGAAGAAACAACTGAGATTACAAAGACAAAGGCAAGAACCCATGTTACCTTGTGGGAGAAGATGATAATGATACCAAAACCAACATTGATGAAGATTATGAAGTGGTATTTGTTGCAATGAAAGATGATTCAGAAGAAGAGGAAAGGTATGCAGAAACAACACTCATATCTAAGTTAGTAAAAATGATACTTGGATTATTGATAGTGGTTGTACACATCAGATGATTGGTGATGAAGATAAATTTAAATATCTTGAACACTACAATGGAGGATCAGTCAAAATGGGAAATGATACACCTTATCAAGTGAAAGGAAAATGATCTATCTTATTGAATGATAGGATTAGATGTGATAATGCATACTAGGTAAAAGGACTTAACTACAATTTGTTGAGTGTAGCACAGCTGAATAACTCAGGTCACTGAGTTGCATTTGAAATTAAGAAGGTGAAAATCTATGATGAAATCAAAAAGCTGGTCGGTACTAGAGGACAATCAAAAGGTAATTTATTCTATCTTGATAATGCTAAAACTTCTTGTTTTTTGGCCAAAAATGAAGATGTATGGTTGTGGCATAAGAGACTGTGTCATGTGAACTTTGATAACTTGGTTAAGATCAGTAAAAAGAGAAGAGTTAGAGGTTTACCGAGTCTAACTAAACCTGATCATGTTATGTGCAATCAATGTCAGAAAGGAAAAATGACCAAATTTAGTTTTAAAAGAAAAGACTATTCATCTAAAGGAATTTTCAAGTTGGTACATACTGACTTATGTGGTCCTATGAGAACTCATAGTTATTATGGTGAAAAATATTTCATTTTATTTGTCGATTACTACTCTAGGATGATGATAGTAATGTTCTTAAAAGAAAAATCTAAAGCATTCAAATTATTTAAGTGGTATAAGGCTAAAGTTGAAAAAGAAACCAGGAAAGGCCTAAAATTCTTAAGATCTGATAGAGGAGGTGAGTTTATTTATGATGAATCCATTAACTTTTGTAATGAGCATGGAATCAAAAGGTAGGTTTTAGTACCAAGGACACCACAATAGAATGGTATTACTGAGAGAAGGAATTGATCTATTGTTGATTGTGCCAAAACATTGATGATTGAGAAAGATATTGCACAAATGTACTAGAGAGAAGCAGTTAGCACTACTGTATACACCTTGAGCTGAGTTCAACTAAAGAAAGACACAAACAAGACACCTTATGAGTTATGGTTTGGCTATACATCGAATGTAAGTTATTTCAGAATTTTTGGAAGTAAATGCTACATTCTGAAAGATGATAGAAATGGTAAATATGACTCTAAAGGTGATGAAGGAATATTTTTAGGATATTCTACTAAGAGTAAAGCTTATAAATGTTTGAACAAGGCTACTAATAAAATGATTGAAAGTGCTAATGTAAAAGTTGATGAGTTTTCTAAAAAGAATGAAGAAGAAAGCATGAAGGAACTATAAGACTATGGTAGGTTTACATATGTTGAACATCCAGACTATCTACCGAAGCCACAAGCTGAGTCTACCAAGAAACAAGAAAATTCTACCGAGAATCAACAAATGCAAACTAAGAACTAGGAAGAAGCTACCAAGGAACAAAATGAACCTGAACCGAATGATGAGCAAAGAAGAGAACAAGTGCTGGCAAGATTTTTTAGAAGACACCATCTACAAAACCAAATCAATGGAGATAAGAAAGATGGCATGATGACCCAAAGTAAGTTAAGACAAAACACATGCTTAGTTTGTGATTTTGAACCTAAGAATGTTAGAGATGCACTTGAAAATGATGAATTGATTAAGGCTATGAATGAATAAATTGAATAGATTGAGAAAAACAAGACATGGACATTGGTACTGAGACCAAAATATAAAAATGTAATTGGTACTAAGTGTATTTTTAGAAACAAGTTAAATGAGAATGGTGAGGTGACTAGGAATAAGGCAAGATTTGTATGCAAGGGATATGTACAAGAAGAAGGTATATACTATGGTGAAACTTCTGCACCACTAGCAAGACTTAAAGGAGTCCATATATTACTTGCATATGCTGCACATAAGGGTTTCAAAGTATATCAAATGGATGTGAAATCAACATTTCTGAATGGAATTATTGAGGAGGATGTCTACATAGAACAACTCGAAGGTTTTGGTGATCTAAATCAAAAGAACATGGTATGTAAACTACACAAAGCTTTGTATGGGATGAAGAAAGCATTGAGAGCATGGTATGAAAGACTACATGCTTATCTTATCAGTATTTTCTTTGTAAGGACAAGTGAAAATAGTAATTTATACATGAAAGGAGAATCCGATGATAATATTTTGATTTCTAAAATTTTTGTTGATGATATAATCTTTGGAGGACATTATTTGATTTGTAAATCTTTTGCTGATGAAATGAGAAAGGAATTTGAAATATCAATGTTTGGAGAGATCAAATTCTTTCTAGGTTTGCAAATTATAAAATAGAATGATGTGATTTTCATCACACAATCAAAATACATTAAGGAAGTGTTAAAAACTTTTGGTATGGAAGATTCAAAACTGGTAGGAACACTGATGGTGATAGGATGTAAGTTGACAAAGGATGATGAATTTGTTAGGAATAGTCCCAAGAGATAACTAAGAGGGGGGGTGAATCAGTTATCTACAAGATTCAATTATTTATCCAATTAAGTATAGAAGAAAATTAAGCATAAAAACAATGTAAGAATACTTAACACAACACAATAATTTTGGTTACAGGGAAACCCAAACAAGTAAAAACCCTAGTGGGAATTGACACCCACTAATAATCTACACTAGTGTATTATGCTCCTTGTTAGAAGACCTTACAACCCTTTTAGGAGTTGATTTTTACAATGCATTTAGTATAGTGAGTTGGTTAAGGGTTGGACCTTGTTAGGAGTCTTTTACAATTAACCCTGTTAGGGGTGAGGACACACTTTCCAAGAGCACATTGCTCAAAGAGGTGAAGGCTACAACCTTCTGATTTAAAAGATACACACTATATCTAATCTTGGTGAACTACACGTAGACCTTCTATCTGGATCAGTTCCAATGAATAGCATATACTCTTTACGTGGTCACATAGACCTTCTGCTGATGGCTCAACACTTTGCACACTTTTCTCTACTCTTCACATTTAACTCTGAACCATACTTAGAAATCACAAATGACTACCTATTAATATCTTTCCTCTAAATGATATAATCAAGTTGGCCTATTAGAACCACCTTGAAATAATATTAGAGAAACAATATAACTCTGCAAAAACATCTCAGTCAGCTCTACTAAGCACGCAACATAAATTAAGATCGCTCAACTCAATGTAAGTAGACGTGACTCTTCACACTGTCGGCTCTACTAAATAAACTAATACTTTCTCCACAGGCTGAATTACATCACACACTCTTAAAAAAATCTTCTTAACTCTTCTCTCAACATAAATCCAAGCACACATATCATTAGGACAAGCACAACTACTGCAACACTCTAATCAATGTCGACTCTGCTAGATAAACTTAGGAATATGTAACTAGTAACTACAGACATCATAACTTCTTCTATACTACACATCAGACTCTACATCCATAAACATAACATCATACATATGTCTCCAATATAAGTATAAAGGTGCAAGGTTCTACTACAATTGTATAGACAATCATATGCATAACTGTTCTTGGGACCTGTTAGGAACACTTACTGAAACTATCAACTGTATTACTGTCTTCACTCATAATCAACCTCCATGCTTATGTTATCATGCTAATAACATATCCAACCAAAATATACTGAAGGCTCTCTCCATTAATATTCTTTACATTCTACTTACCATATGTTTTCATTAATGACAAACATAAAGTCAGTACTCTAGCTTGCTGGCAAATCTGCAACAATCTCCCCCTTTGGCATTGATGGCAACATATGGAATGAAAAACACCACCAATCCAAAAGTACAATTATTTTACAAAATTCTCCATTTCCTCAACAAAAATTCACCCAAGGATGAATCCTCCATCTACTATAACTCTTGCTAAATGCCCCCCCTTTCTTCATGCTCCTTCTGCTTGTTTTCTTATTTTATGTATCCTCCCCCTTTCTGCTTGTCTTCTTGTTTTTCATGACTATATACTACTACCCCTTTGACATCAATGGAAAAGGGCACCAAACAATTTAAGCGTTGGTACTACTAAAGTAGAGTAGTCAAGCCTTCATTAGTCACTGAGGATTGATGCACTCCTACAAACTCTAATCAAATTCCAAGAAGGGAATTACTCCCAGCTTCTCCCTGAGATAATCAAAAGTATCCTTAGGTAAAGGCTTTGTGAATATGTCTACTAGTTGATCTTTTGTACTCACATAATCCACCAGTACTTCTTTCTCTGCAACTTTCTCTAATAGGAAGTGATATTTTATCTCAATATGTTTTGTCTTTGCATGCATCAGAGGGTTCTTAGACATATTGATAGTGATAGTATTATCACAATGGATAACAATAGGATAATCAATATGAATACCAAAATATTTTATCATCTACTTGATCCAAATAATTGTAGAATAATTTAGTGTTTCTACCACATACTTAGCTTCTATTGTAGACTGAGAAATAAAGTTTTACTTCTTGCTTGTCCAAGTCACAAGTCTATCTCCAAGAAATATTGCTCCTCCTGATGTTCTCTTTCTATCATCAACACATCCTGCCTAATCTGCATCTATATACACATGAAGCTCTAGATTATCTAAATTAGGATACCATAAACCATAGTCTATAGTTCCCCTCAAATATCTAAATATCCTCTTTACTTCCATAAGATGACTCTGTTTAGGTTCTGTTGCAAATCTTCCAACAATACCAACTACATTGGAAATGTCTGGTCTAGATTGAGTAAGATAGATTAGTTTACCAATCATAGACTTATAAAAGGTTATGTCTATTGTTGGTGAATCATCTTCTTTTGAAAGCTTGCATCTGGTTATCATGGGGGTACTAACTGGCTTGCAATCATCCATCTAGAATGTTTTCAAGATCTCTTTCACATACATAGTCTGATTTATGAATATGCCTTTGTCAATCTGCTACACATTCAATCCCAAAAAGTACTTGATAGGTCCAATCATGCTCATCTCAAATTCACTTTTCATCTCTTTAGAAAATTCTACACTAAGCTTGTCATTACCACCAAAGATAATGTCATCAACAAATATAGCAACTAACAATAGTCCATCAGATGTATCTCTTATGAATAAGTTACAATTTTTTGTTCCTTTCTTGAAACCAATCTTTGTCAAGTATCCATCAAGTTTTTCATACCATGCTCTAGGGTCTTTCTTAAGTCCATAGAGGGATTTCTTTAGTTTGCATACCATATCAGGTCTATCTGATAAAGTAAATCCTTCAGGTTTCTCAATGTATACTTCTTCCTTCAATTCTCCATTCAGGAATGCTAACTTAACATCCATTTGGTATACCTTAAAGTTTTTGTATGTAGCATAGGCTAGAAACAAATTTATGGATTCCAATATGCTTATAGGGGAAAATGTATCAGAATAATCAATTTCTTCTCTTTGTGCATACCCTTTACATACTAGTCTTTCTTTGTTTCTTACCACTGTACCATCTTCATTCATTTTGTTTCTGAATATCCACTTAGTTCCAATTACATTCTTATCACTAGGTCTAGGAATTAGTTCCCATGTATCATTCTTAATTATTTGATCTAGCTCTTCTTTCATAGCTTCATGCCAATCTGAATCATTACATGCATCTTCAACACTAGAAGGTTCAATCTATAAAAGTAAACATACCAGTTCATCATTTTCTCAACTCTTTGCTTTTGATCTTGTCATGAATTTTCTGCTTTGATCTCCAATAATGTGTACTTTTGAATGATATCTAGATGTGAACTTTGGAACATTAGGTGTGACTCTCTCATCTTCCTTTTGTGATTCTTCTTCACTTGTCTCAGGGTCATTGAATAGAACATCAATGTTGTCAAACATTTCTTCAACAACTGCTTCACTACTAGTTGATCTAGGTTCTTCTTCAATCATAGGTGCATAATCATGATATCTTTCTTGAATCATAAAATTTTCATCAATCCTTACATGTTCAATTTCAATGATTTTCTTCAATCTTAAATTAAAACATCTATAGGCCTTACTTTTAGTAGAGTAACCAAGAAAAATACCTTCATCACTTCTTGCATCAAACTTGCCAATAGCTTCATCTCTCTTGATGTAGCACTTGCTTCCAAATATTTAGAAGTATTTCACTATAGGTACATTACCAAACCATAGCTCATAAGGTGTCTTGTCTGTGCTTTGCCTCAATTGAATTCTATTGATTGTATAGAATGATGTATTGACCACATCTCTCCAATAGGTGTGCGCCACCTTTCCTTCAATCATGATAGTGTGCGCTGTGTCAAGAATGATCCTATTCCTTTTTGCAATTCCATTTTGGTGAGGGGTTCTAGGTGTAGTTAACAATCTCTTTATTCCATGTTCTTCACAGTACTCATAGAATCTGTCAGAGGTGAATTCTCCTCCTCTATCTGATCTCATACACTTTATCTTTAATCCAGTCTCATTTTCAACCTTAGCTTTGAATAATTTCAACTTATTAGATGCTTCAAAATTTTCCTTTAAGAATGCAACCCACATCATTCTAGAATAGTCATCAACAAACAAGATAAAGTACCTTTCACCATAGTATGATCTTGTTTGAGTTGGTCCACATAGGTCTTTATGTATCAGATCCAACTTGTTCTTTGCTAAATTGTTCTTTCTTCTGAATGAATTTTTCACATGCTTTCCCATCACACATTCCCTTCATATAGTATCAACTAGTTTTTCTATGCATGGAAGATCTCTTATTGCCTTTACATTGCTTATCTTTACTATGTTATCAAAGTTGATGTGACATAGTCTTTTATGCCATAACCAAATGTCATCTACTTTAGCAAAAAAACAACTTGCTTTAGGATTAAGCTAAAAAACATTACCTTTAGTCTTGGAACCTGATGCAGTCATCTTTCCTTCTTTGTTATTAATGACGCACTTGTTGTCTTTGAATTCTAACTGATATCCTTTGTCAAGAAACTGGCCAATACTCAGTAGGTTATGCCACAAACCATAAACATAAAGAACATCACCAGTGTTGTTCTTTCCATCCAAGGTGATAGCACCTCTACCTATGATAAGTTTAGGAGTGTTATCTCCAAACATAACCATGCCACCTTTGTATGTATCCAAATGTACAAATCTTTCTTTATCTCCTATCATGTGATGTGAACAACCAATGTCAATGATACAATCAATCCTGATGTCTTCTTGTGAAATCAGGGCTAATTCTTGTTCATTTTCCTCATCTTCAAGGTTCATTTCATAAACCATTTTCTCCATGTCTTTAAGAGAAATGAATCCAATTTATTCTTCTACTAATTCTTCATCTGATACTCCATCACCAACATAGTAACATTCTTTTGTTTACTTAGGCTTGTAGTTATTCTTAAACTTCTTGACTCTTGTAGGACACTTAGAAGCAAAGTGACCAATCTTATTACATGAAAAGCATTTGAATGGTAACTGACCTTTATATTTCCATTTTCCTTTTCTTTCCTTCTTAGAAATCATAGCAATGAAATCATCTATATCTTTATCATCATCCTCATCATAAAAATTATCAGAGGTGTTTATAGATTTCTTACCATGGATTGAAGCTTTGAATGCTATTTCACTTTTAGGCTCTGTCTTCAATCTTGATATCTCAAAAGTTGAAAGCTTGCTGATTAAGGTCTCTCTTTTGAAGTCTTTTGTGGACTGCATAGTTTCATCTAGGACGAATATCTTGTTTTCATATTCTGGTGTCAAATTAGTCATAAGTTTGTCCATTATATCTTCTTCTAAAATCTCTCCACCATTGTTTCTGATTCCAACAACTACTTCATTAATCCTTTGATTGTAAGCTCTGACATTATCATCAGGTAATATTTCTAATGTATTGTATCTTTTCTTCCATGTCTTTCTGTGCACATTCCTGGCTTGAATGTCTCCTTCAAACATGTCTTCTAAGTACTTCCATATGTGATAGGTTTTTCCCATCTTGTTGATTTTTGAAAACTCACTGTCAGATAGGGCACTGATAAGGGCTTCCTTGGAAATAACATTTGAAGTGAACATCTCCTTTTGCTTCAAGGTTGCATCATCTTTTGCAATATTTTCTAGAGATGGCTCTTGAACTTGTTTGGTAGCTACTTCAAAAATTTCAAAGGCAATGCACTGCAAATGTGTCATCATTTTTTTCTTCCAGTCTAGATAGTTCTCTCCATCAAACTTAGGAATTTCTTTTTTGAAGAATGCCCTCTGATCAACCTCAAGCTATTAAACTTTCTCTCTAAGGCACTTGTCTCTAATACCAATTGTTAGACATAGTCCCAAGAGATAAATGAGAGGAGGGGGGGGGGGTGAATCAGTTATCTACAAGATTCAATTCTTTTTCCAATTAAGTATGGAAGAATGTTAAGAATAAACAAAATGTAAGAACACTTAATACAACACAATAATTTTGGTTACGAGGAAACCCAAATAGGTAAAAACCCTAGTGGGAATTGACACCCACTAATAATCTGCACTAGTGTATTATGATTCTTTGTTAGAAGACCTTACAAACCTGTTAGGATTTGATCTTTACAATGCATTTAGTACAGTGACCTAGTTAAGGGTCAGACCCTATTAGGATTCTTTTACAATTAACCCTGTTAGGGGTGAGGATGCACTATCCGAGAGAATGCTACTCAAATGGGTGAAGGCTACAACCTTCTGGTTTAACAGATACACACTATATCTAATCTTGGTGAACTACGCGTAGACCTACTATTTGGATCAGTTCCAATGAATAGCATATAATCTTTACTTGGTCACATAGACCTTCTACTGATGGCTCAACACACCACACACTATGCTCTACTCTTCACATATAACTCTAAACCATACTTAGCAATCACAAATGACTGCTTATTAATATCTTTCCTCTAAATGATATAATCAAGTCAGCCTATTAGAACCACCTTGAAATCATATTAGAGAAACAATATAACTCTCCAACAACATCTCAGTCAGATCTACTAAGCACACAACATAAATTAAGATCACTCAACTCAATGTGAGTAGACACGACTCTTCACATTACCAGCTCTACCAAATAAACTGATACTTTCTCCACAGGCTGAATTACATCATGTGATCTTAATAGAATATTATTAACTCTTTTATCAACATAAATACAAGTGTGCATATCATTAGGATAAGCACAACTGCCGCAACACTCTGATCAATGTCAGCTCTGCCAGATAAACTCAGGAATCTATAACTGGTAACTATAGACATCATAACTTCTATATGGCATATTGGACTCTGTGCCCATAAACATAACATCATACATATGTCTAAAACATAATTATAAAGGTGCAAGGTTCTGCTGCAACCGTACATACAATAATATGTAGAACTGTTCCTAGGACCTTCTTGAAACACTTATTGAAACTGTCAACTGTATTACTGTCTTCACTCAGAATTAACCTTTGTGCTTATGTTATTGTGTTGATAACATATCCAACCATCATATATTGAAGGCTCTCTCCATCAAGCTTCTTTTCATGCTACTTACCATATGTTTTCATCAATGACAAACATACAATCAGTACTCTTGCTTGTTGGAAAATCTCCAACAAAATCAACCAAGGTAAATCAGACACTGTACAGATCAATGATTAGAAAAATGATGTATGTAGTACATAGTAGGCCTGATATAACACATGCAGTTGGGATTGTGGAAAGATTTTATGCTAATCCTAAGGATTGACATATGATTTTTGTTAAAAGGATTCTGAGATATTTGAAGAAAAATGAAGACTATGGTTTATGGTACACACAGGAAAGCACATTTGAACTTTGAGCTTACACTGATGTAGATTGGGCTGGAAACATTGATGAATAGAAGAGCATAACCAATTGAGCATTATTTTTAGGAGAAAGGCTTGTGACTTGGATAAGCAAGAAACAAGCATGCATTTCTTAGTCTATTGCTAAAGCAGAGTATGTTGCCGCTACTGCAAATTGTTCAAATATTGCTTGAATAAAACAAGTGTTGGCAGGAATGAATGAGGTGATCACTGACCCAGTGATTATATATTGTGACAACACTAGTGCTATAAATATTTCCAAGAATTTGGTGATGCATTAAAAAACAAAGTACATATCTATTAAGTATCACTATCTGAGGGAACAAGTACAGGAGAAGCAAGTCAAACTAGAATTTGTAAAGTCTAAAGAATAAATTGCTGATATTTTTACCAAGCCCTTACCGAAGGACACTTTTGAGTACTTGAGGACTAGACTAGGGGTCTTTCCCCTATCTATCAGTCACTAAGGTGATTAGGAGGTTGCATCAACCTATATTTTATCAAAAAATCACTCATGTTGATGCACACAACTCACACTTTAGGATTCCTAAGGTTGTGAAATATTGTAGAAGATGGAATAGAGAATTGTATATTAGTACATGAAGGTACTTGATCTCGACCAAACAATAAAGAATAACTTGGATACTATAGATCTGTTTATTTTCTTTGGTATTGTTGTCAAAGGGAGAGAAGGAATACATATGAAATATCTATTAATGAGAACATAGAAAAGAGATTTCAATGAAACATCTATCCACTACAGGGAAAAAGAATCATAGAACTGAAAGAGATCAAATCCACATAGAGAGTCTTCATGGAATGTTGTTTGTAGTGATTAAACATATTAAATTTCAAGCTAGGGAGAGATTACCAAGCTACAACATTTACCTACATAGTTGTAGAACTAATGTTTGGTATGTGTATGGAATATTTCATATTGTTGGTGTTTCCATCAATGCCAAAGGGAGAGATTGATGAACTACAACTAATTAAATATCTTCATGAATTGAAGAGATAGTGATTAGAGATCAATGAGCTATTAAAGTGATATGTAAGATGATTAAATCAGTCAATATGTTGTCATTAATGTCAACTAGTTTTGACTATACTTATCATGATAGTTACAAACATCAAAATATCTATAGAAGGAAGAAATGAGATATCTACATAAGGAAAAGATGGATATGACAGATAAGGATAAGGTATACAATGGGTAACTTATTGATGAGTCTATGGATTTATATTGTTGACTTGAGCATGTGTTACATTAATCTATTATGAAGAAGATATTTGATTTGATCAAGTTAATGTGGTCGGTAATTGAAGACTTCTGTATACACCGAGCCAGTCTTGTGTATCTGAGTGATAGTAATAACCAAGTTAGTTATCACTAACATAATCAATATTAAATGAGTATGGATGGAAACATCAAATGCTAAGAACAATCGATTGGAATTAATGAGATGGAAATTGTTATGATTTTGAGGTTACAGATGAAATTTTTTATAAGATCCATGACTGAAAAAATTCAAAGATGATCTAAAGGATGAGATTGAAATGTGTTGTTGACACATCTACCAAGGAAGGTTTAAGTGAAAAAATGGATGAATGAGATTAAGAGGAAAAATATGATGGTTGATATGAAAATAGTTTACTTGTCTATTTAAGAGACATGAGTTTCATTGTTGAAACATGCCGAATGAAATATAGACTGTAGAATATTTTTCATGAAGATTTTTTCATGAATTCCTAATAAAACTTGTTACAGACATAACCGAGTTGTAGACATAAATGAGCGTCAGAGATATACATACATTGAGTAAAGTAACTTGAAGGAATTGAGGAAGTGAATTATTTAATGATCAAATGAGTTTCATGAGATTAGCATAGATCTAAATATTTGCAATTGAGTTGTATTTGAATCAGATTAGAATTGTATTAATTTAATCATTGATTCAACAAAATCTCTTAACCGAGTGGACTTAATAGTCTTATTGTATTTCCATATGACATTCATTGAATGTTGATTGTTATCTTGTTGAACCCATAGTGAATGCTGGTCAAAAGTTAAATATTAGTGATAAATCCTCTAACCAGGTCATACCTAATAGTGTGCATTGTAACCTTTAACAAGGTTGGCTCCTAATCGAGTTCACTTTAGAAGAGTGAAATTTTTGGGTTACTGGTCCGAGGTGGTTTTTCCCTTAACAGGGTTTCCACATTAAATTATTGTGTTATGTGTTTTTTTTTTAATTATTGTTTTGTTATCATACTTTAAATAATGCATAGTTTATTTAATTGATAATCACAGGTTGGATAATTACTGCTATTCGGTAAATGAACAGAAAGATTGATATTTTATCTTACCAAGTTGCATAAATTGTTGAAATAGTTTTGAGAATTACATATAAGATTTTGGGACTATCGGATAACTGATTTAACTGATTCACCCCCCCTCTCAGTTATTATAATGAGAAAGAGGAGAATCACCACTCTTTGTTAATTTGAAACAAGTAACCATAGGGGTTCCAACAGGTTTTGAATCTTCCATTCCAAATTTCTTTAACAATTCCTTCACATACTTAGACTGTGATATAAAATCCCTTTTTCTAATTGAGTAATTCAAAGGCCAAGAAATAATTTCATCTCACTTATCATTGAAATCTCAAATTCCTTTTGCATATCATCAGCAAAGTCCTTACTCATTTTTTCATTTCCAGCAAAAATGATATCATCCATAAATACTTCAACAATCAAGACATTTTCATGATCAATTTTGACATATAAATTACTGTCAGTAGATACTTTACTTAAACCAAGCTTCAATAAATATTTATCTACCCTTTCATAGCAAGCTCTCAGTGCTTTTCAATCCATACAAATATTTATTCAATTGACACACCATGTTATCTTGATCGGTCAAAGGAAAACTATTAGGTTGCTCAATGTATACTTCCTCTTGCAATTATCCATTCAAGAATGTAGACTTAACATCCAACTAATATACCTTAAAATATTGTAAGTAGTATATGCAAGAAATATTCTAAGTACTTCAATTATAGAAATAGGAGAAAGGGTCTCCTCAAAATCAATACCTTCCATTTGTGAATATCCTTTGCAAACTAATCTAGCTTTGTTTCTTACTACTTCACCATATTTATTCAACTTGTTTCTGAAAACCCATTTTGTGTCAATCACATTCTTATATTTTGGTTTGGGAACCAAGATCCATATATTTTTCTTCTCAATCTATTTGAGCTCTTCTTTCATTGATTTAACCCAACTTTCATCTTTGCAAGCTTCATCAAAATCTTTAGGTTCAACTTGATAAATGAAACAAATTTCATTTTTGATTCTAGTATGTTTTCCTCTAGTCATAAAACCTTGATCTCTATCACCAATAATCTAATTTTATGAATGATTTAACCTTACATACCTTGGAGTCTTTAGATTTTATTTTGTAGAAGACTCTTGAGTTTCTACTTCTTCTTAATCAATAACTTCTTGTTTTGTTCATCCATTCTGAATCTGATTAAAATTCTACATTTGAACAATTTGATTCTCTTATTCATCATCTGACACATACCTACATGAATTAACCTATTTATGATAATTCCCATCAACTCTCACATTAGCACTTTCCACTATCTTTCTCAACCTATTTTTAGAACATGTATAAAATTTTCTCTTTGTACACTATGTAAGAAAAATACATGCATCACATGTAGGATCAAACTTACCTAAATATTCATCTCTTTTGATATAATATTTACTTCCAAAGATTATAAAATACTTTACTGTGGGAAAATGACCATACCAAAGTTCATAAAGGGGTCTTACTAGTACCATTTTTTATCTAAACACAATTCAATGTGTAGACTTTAGTACTCACTGCTTCTCTCTAATACATCGGTGGTAATTTTCCTTACATCATTATAGTTCTTGTAGTGTCAATAATTATTCAATTCCTTTTCTCTATAATTCCATTCTTCTGATGGGTTCAGGGAGAAAATATCAGTATTTGTATTCTATTTTCTTCATAGTAATCATTGAATTATCCTAAAGTAAATTCTCCACCTCTGTTCAATTTCAAGCACTTCATCTTTGATCATGTCTTGGTATCAACCATATCTCAAAATATCTTGAATTTGTTAAAAGATTTAGATTTATCTTTTAAAAAATGTAACCCAACTCATCCTTGAATAGTCATCAATAAATAGAATGAAATATCTATCACCATAATATCTCTTAGTTCTAGTAGGACCACATAAATCAGTATTCACCAAATCTAATAATCCACTTAAAGAATATATATTTCTTTTAAATGTAGATTTTGTTAGCTTTCCCAACTTACATTCCTTACACATAGCATTATCAGGCTTCATCAGTCTAGGGAAATGATGTAGAGGTGAACCTTGGAACCCTTAGGAGGATAACTCACTTAGCCAAGGTGCATCAGGGAACCTATACACCAATGATTTCCATAGGTAACTCTACTTCCTTGTAGGGTTTCTCTAGGAACTCAATGTAAATATTGAGCCTTCATCTTTCCCTTCAACAATATTTTTGAACAAGAGTGTTTAGGTGGACTTATAGAGATAGTTCCATCTTTAAAGTAGTGCATGATGGCACTTGGTATAGAATAATTTCAATAAGAACGAAGTAACTCTAAGGTTTCACTTGATTTCACAAGAAATTAAAAATGAATTGGAAATCAAAAGAATTTTTTTTGAATACCCTCTTCAGTGTTGGAGAAAGATACAAGGACACATTTACTTATTTGAACTTGACATGCATGGTTTTACTAAGGGGGAATACCTACAAAGAATTCCTTAAAGAAACAACTATCTTCAGAAAGACTTGTCCAAATTCTTGGTCACTCGGGGTACTTATAGGGACTTAAAAAAAATTCAAATTTTGAGTTCCACCTCCTGTAATGGCTTAGAAAAAAGAATTAAATTAATGGATTCTACAATCTTACTCATGAGTGTCCACATAGAGATGTTCACCTAGTCCATCACTTCCTGTCCTCCTTCCTGCATGACATACAAAATTGAAAATAAAAACATAAAATACATTACTCTATCTTGAACCTCTACAAGAGCAATGAATCAAAACTCTTTGGAGTTCAAATTAAAACCATTTTTGGCTCCAAACTACTATCTACGAATTGTAGTCAGACCTACTAGACCAAAAGAAAAACTAACTCATGTCTCCTCTTACTTCTTGATCACAAACTACTTTCCAATGGGAGTTAATGATACAAGTTAAAACATGCATGAAGAACTTCTCACATATGCAGCTGTACAGGACCATACATAAGGTCGCCAATGGAGAGATTGGTGGAAAAAAAATGACACTAATTCCACTCTTCTTCCTAGATCATCCAAAATCCTTGTCCTTCATTGTATTTGAAGGATTTCAACTTGTAACACCCAAGAAATAATGACAACATTCTTGGCAGCCATTATAGTAAAACTAAAACAAAAACATGTTTCTCACAAGCTTTCCAAGTGGAAAAAATTGCATTGATGCGACTGTTACATTTCCTTAACATGCACAATTCCCTAAAAACTTTATTTTTGTCCTTTTCTAGCTGTTACAAACACAAACCAAATTTTTTCTAGAAATAGGATTTCTAATTTTTCCTACTTGTCCTCGGTGGATAAAGGCTTGGTGAGCTTATAGAGTTGTCACCTCATCTTTTCCACCACATAGGACTTTATGGAAAACATAAACACTCTACTGAAAGATTCAAACACACACAACAAAACTTGCTACTCTATTCAATCCTCTATGCTTAGTTTCTATATGCTTAGTGAGAACCTTTGGTGCTCGGTTCTATTCAATTGTGCTCAGTTGTTCTCCTACACCAAACTCCCCAATTTGTTTGATCTCAAGTCCACTTGAGATGAGTTTCTCCAATGATGAACCATTCTTCTTGATCTAAGACTCATCCATTCAAATGGCTTCTAATGTTGGCCTATCCTTCCACTTGATTTGGTACTCAGTATATTTCCTTCTCCTTCTCTTCTTGACTTGGGTATCTAAGATATTTTCAATCTAAGATGGAGTTGGCTTAGGAACCTCCTTAAGGTTTGTTGCTACATTTTCTTCCTATAAGGAGTGCTCTGTTATCTCTCCACCCTTGTAGAGAGTGAGGCCACACACATTAAATATATAGGAGATATGCCAAACTATGATGGTAGTTTTATCTTGTATGAATTATGTCCATTCTTAGCTAAGGTTTGATAGGGTCCTACCTTTTTAGGTAGTAGCTTAGTGTTCTTGGACTGAGGCAATCTTTCCTTTCTCAAATATGCCCATAATAAATTACCAACCTTAAATTGCAACTCTCTTCTTTTCTGATCAACAAGCTATTTTTATTTCTGATTTGAGTTCTCTAACTATCTTTTAACTTTATCTTGGACTTCTTTGATGGCTTATGCAAAACTCTCTCCATCTATAATAATTGGAGTTGAATTAGGAATCTCTCTAAGTTCAAGAACTCCCCTTGGGTGCATGCCATATACAATATGAAATGGAGATTTTCTTGTGCTTCTATTAACTGTATAATTGTATGAGAATTCTTCTTGTGTGAGTATGTTGTCCCACTTCTATTCATGTTTCTTAGTAAGACATCTCAATAAGTTTCCTAGGGACCTATTGACCACTTATGTTTGACCATCTATTTGAGGATTCTATGCACATGAAAAAGGTATATTTGTATTGAGTTTCTTCCATAGGGATCTCCAAAAGTGATTGAAAAATTTGGCATCTCTATCAAATACAATTTTTAAAGGCAACCCATGTAGTCTAACTATTTCTATGAAAAACAAAAAAGTGATATAAGAAGCATCATTTGTAGACTTACATGGCAAGAAATGTGTCATTTTGCTGAGCCTATCTACCAAAAAATAGACACTATCATACTCTTTTTGTGTTTTCGCTAATCCCATGACAAAATTCATGCTTATGCATTTCTAGTGCTTGGAAGGGATGGGTAGGGGCTAGTATTATCTTGCATTTTTACTCTTCCCTTTACCTTTTTGACAAATGGTACATTATTCCACAAACCTCCTTACATCTGTTTGCAATGTAGGCCAAAAGTAGTGCCTTCTAACCAGTTCTAAAGTCTTATCCAATCCAAAGTGACCAAAAATTTCTCCACTATGCTTCTCTTGTATAATGTTGGCTCCCATAAAACACTTGGATACATAAAGTTATCCACCTTTGAATAGTAGTACCTCTCAAATAATAAAATCAAAGTATCCATGGTTATATCTATCATCCAAGTCGATACATGCTTAGTAAATATCTTTGAAATCATGTCATCAGTATACATGTGCTTCAAGGATGAAATCCCTACACTTTCCAACTGAATTTTCAAGATGGTTAAGACCCTTGTACTCAAGGCATCATCGACCTTATTGGCAATTCACATTTTATGCTTTATGGAAAATTTAAAATGTTGGAGTATTTCCACCCATTTCATGTGCCTATGATTGATTTTATCTTGACTATTGATGAAACTAAGGGCATGGTTATCAGTGAACAAAATGAACTCTTTCAGAAGTAAGTATTATCTCCACTTTTTGAGGGTTTGAACAAGGGTATACATTTCAAGATCATAAGATGAGTATCTTTTCTTGGTTTCATTGAGTTTTTCACTAAAGAAATGTATAGGTCTTCCTTCTTGACCGAGTACACCTCCTATGACTATATGAATGGCATCACACTCTATTTGAAATTTTTTATTGAAATCAGGAAAAGTGAGGACTAGTTGATGGGATACCTTATGCTTAATAAGTTCAAAAGCTATATATCTGCCTCTTTATTCCATAAAAATTTATATTTTTGTCCCCCTTTTATGATATTCAAAATAGGCACACATATCAAGCTAAATTTTCTTATGAAACTTTTGTAGAAAGTAGCCAAACCATGAAAAATTCTTATAGCTACAAGAGTTCTAGGAGTAGGCCAAGAAAAAATGGCCTTTATCTTATCCTAATCCATATTAAGAGTACCTCTAGAGATCAAAAAACCCAAATATGTTAGCTCTTCTTTCATGAAGGTACACTTCTCCAATTTGACCAACATCTTTTATTCATGTAGTCTCTTCAGCACCATGTCTATATGCTTTAAATACTCCTCCTTTGTGTTACTGGAGACTAGGATGTCATCCAAATAGACTATTAAAAACTTTCCTGTAAAATATTTAATTACCTCATTCATGAGTCTCATAAAAGTACTCAGGGCATTAGATAAACCAAATGGAATCACCTTGCACTCATATAGTCCTTCATTTGTTTTTCATGTTATCTTCCACTCATCTCCTAGTCTAATCCATTTTTGATGGTAACCACTCTTTAAATCTATCTTGGAAAAATATTTGGCACCCCCTAAACAATCAAGAAAATATTCTATTCTAGGCATAGGAAATCGGTACCTTATTGTGATCTTGTTGAGTGCTCTAGAGTCAATACAAAGCATCCATGTTCCTTCTTTCTTTGGTGCTAGCATTGCAAGAACTACATATGGGCTTAAGCTCTTTCCAATCAACTAGCCTCAAGCAATTCTTGAATTTGTTTTACCATCTCCTCATTTTGTTGTGGTGTTAGTTTATATGTGGCCCTGTTGGGTAACATTGAGCCTAGAATAAGGTCTATACAATGATTTATTTATCTCATGGGAGGTATGCTTCTAGGCATTCCATTAGCTATGACACCTTTGTACTTGTCAAGAATTTGTTTAACTTCTTCCTCCACATTTGGTTCATTGTTTTTTTCTACTTCTAATTTAAATCTTAAACCTTTGGTTCCTGGTTTGTATTCCTCCTTCATTTGATCCACATTTCCTCCTTGGACTTTATCTTTTAGAATAGGAACTAGTGCAAAGAGTGGGCATTTATCTTCCTTGATCTCCTTGAGAAATTCTTTCTTTCTCATCACCATGATCTTGGCTTGGTTAAGTCAGAGGAAATGAATCTATGACCTTTCCATCCTCTATGATTTTTTAGGTGTTTTTGATCCCATCATGTTGTGCTTTCAAATCAGATTTCCATGGCCTTCCAAAAATTATATGGCAAACATCCATGCTGACATTGTCAAATAACAGTTTCTCTTTGTACGCTCCAATTTAAAATTCAACCCAAGTTTTTCCTTCTACTACTATTTGTTGTCCCTGATTGATCCATGATACCTTTTAGGGGTATGGATGAGGTATTCTTGTGATTTTTAGCTTCTCCACCATTTCTAGATCCATAAAATTCTTTGTAGAACTAGAGTTAACCAACACCTTACAAATTTTTCCTCCTGATTTACAAGTTATCCTAATAATTTTTTTTCTTTGTGGTGGTTCTGTTTTAGTATACATTTTCAAAGGGTCTCTCTTTTTCATCAAAGATTCTCCCCTTTATAGATATCCACAAGAATAAAGGTCATAATGTGAATCAACCTCTTATATTAGATGCACTCTTCTTTCTCCTTGGGAGATTTAACTTGCCTTCTCTGGACACTTTTGTGCCATGTGGCCATCTTGATTTCAATTGTAACACCTTATTGGTCCATTGGTCCTTCCCAGTAATCTTCCTCTAATTTTTTTTCTTCTACCTTTGAAGTTATTGCTCCTTTGTGTTTCTTGACTATTTTCTGCGGGGATTGGAAATTAGGACTTCTTCCTCTATATGATCATCTTCCTCTAAAGGTTTTTCTTCCTCTACCTCTGCCATTGATCTTTTGTCTTCTTCTAAACTTTTTCTCCACCTTTAAGTCTAGTTTATAACATTTTTCCACTGTATTGGGTCTTAGAAAATGCAACTCCTCTTGAATTCCCATTCTTAGACCATTTATGTATCTCTCTACCTAAACACTTTTAGGCTCAGTAAGTTTTGACCAAAGACTAAAATTCTGAAATTCTTCAATGTAAGTACAAATAGCCATGTCTCGCTACTCGAGGTTCTTCCTCTAATAGTGTAATTGAACTTCATTATCTTTAGGGATGTATGTCTCCCTTACCATAGACACCATTTTATTCCATGAGTATACTTTCTTCTTATCTTCCTTGACTCTTTCCTCCTATACAAAGTTCCACCAGGTTAATGAGTTTTCTCATGATCAAAATGGTTCTCCAAGGATTCAATCCATTATAGGACTAATTTTATCTCCATCTTACCATTGAATGTAGGTAGGTCCAATGTCTTTCCTCCTAGAGCTTGTAAGGCCTTCAAAAAGGGCTTCTCACTTTTTAGAATCTTATTAGCCTCATCTTTAAGGACTTCCTCATCCTCTTCTTCTTTCATCCCTCTTTCTTCCTTCCTTTCAACTACACTTTCCATTAGATCTAATTTTTTGGCCAGTTGTTCACACCTTTCTTTCAACATCCTATTCTCTTCTTCTTGGTTTTTGACCTTCTTTTCTAATTTTGCATTAGTCACTAGTTTGGCACCCCCAATTGCAGAATCTCTATTTGAAATACAAAAAAACCTCAAAACTTAAAACAAAAAACTCTCTCTATTACCAAAAATGATGTAGAGGTCAACCTTGTAACCTTTAAGAGGATAATTCACTCAGCTAAGGTGCATCAGGAGACCTATACACCAATAATTTCCATAGGTAACTCTACTTCCTTATAGGTTTTTTCTAGGAACTAAATGTAAATATGGAACCTACATCTTTCTCTTTAATAATCATTTTGAACAAGAGTGTTCAGGTGGACTTATAGATGTAGTTCCATAATGAAAGCAGTGCATGGTGGGGCTCAATATAGACTCGATTCAATAAGCACCATGTAACTCTTAGGTTTTACTTAGCTTCACAAGAAATTATAAATGAATTGGTAATAAAAAGAAATTTTGAGTACCCTTTACAATTCCAGAGAAAGATACAAGGACACTTTTAGTCGGTTGAGCTTGAAAGATAGTTTTATTGAGGGGACATGCCTAGAAAGACTTACTGAAAGAAACAACTATCTTCCAAAAGATTTGTCCAAACTCCTAGTCACTCAAGGTACTTCCAAGGACTTAAAAAAATTTCAACTCCTAAGTTCCACCTCCTGGAATTCCTTAGAGTAGAGATTTATATTGCTGGATTATACAATCTTACTTAGTGGCCACATATAGATATCCACCTAGTCCATCAGTCTCCATCCACCTTCCTGCATGACATACAAAATTAAAAAATAAAAAATAAAATACACCACTCTATCTTGAAACTCTCCAAGAGCCATGAACTGACACTCTTGGGAGTTTAGGTTACAACCATTTCTAGCTCCAAACTTCTATCTACAAACTATAGTTAGACATACTAGAACAAAATAAAAATTAACTCTTGTCTCCTCTCACTTTGTGATTTAAAACCACTTGCCAATGAGAGATAACGATACAAGTTAAAACATACATGAATAACTTCTCATATATGTGGTCATATAGGACCATACACAAGGTTGGCAATGAAAAGATTATAGGAAAACCCAAGAAAGAATCACAACATTTTTGGCATCCATTACAATAAAACTAAAGAAAAAACATATTTCTCACAAGCTTTCCAAGTGGAAAAACTTGCAGTGATGCGACTGTTACATTTCCTTGACATGTGGAATTCCCTTAAAACCTTTCTTTTTGTCCTTTTCTCACTGTTATGAACACACAATTTTTTTTTGATAGAAATAGGATTCCTAATTTGTCCTACTTGTCCTCTGTGGCTAAAGGCTTGATGAGATTATAGATTTTCCATCCCAAATTTTCCACCAAATAGAAGGACTTTATGGAAAACAAAAACACTCTATTGAAAGATTCAAACACACAACAAAACTTCCTACTCTATTCAATCCTCTATTTTTGGTTTCTATATGATCGGTGAGAGCCTTTGGTGCTCAGTTGTGTTCGGTTGTGCTCCTACACAAGAAAATATCCCACAACATGTGTGTTACTTATCTTCACAATGTTATCAAAATTTACATGACAAAGTCTCTTGTTCCACAACCATCATGAATTATAGAAATCAAACATTTATCCTCAATACTATTCAATTGAAAAACATTACCTCTTGTCTTAGCACCTAATGCAATTTAATTTCTAGAGCTTCCTTTAATTATGCATTTTCCATCCTTGAATTCCAACATGTATCCTTTCCCAAAAAATTTTCCAACACTCAAAATATTATGCTTTAAACCTTCACCATATAAGACATCATCAGTGTTATTCTTACCATCAAGTGTAACTGGACCTTTCCCTTTGATAAAACAAGGATTAATGCCAATGAATATGAAAATACTACCATCATACCTTTCCAATTTCACAAATGTGTTCTTATCTCCAGTCATATGATTTTAACAAACACTATCTTACCTAAATATGTGTAGCTAGGGATTTCTCCTCATTCAAGAAGGTAGGGTTCTCATGTTTAATAACAATAAATACAATCTCTTCTTCACTTTTCTCAGACTCTTCATTAGTCACACCCTCACTAGCATAATAACACTTCTTATGATATTTAGGCTTAAATTTTCTAGGCTTATGCTTCGGTACTCTCTCAGGACATCTAGAAGAAAAATTACCAATCTTATTGTAAGAAAAATATTTCAAAGGTATCTTCCTTTCATGCTTACCTACACCTTTAGGAACTCTCTTCACAATCAAGGATTCTATCTCTTCTAACTTTCTTTCCTCTTCTTCAACCTATTTCCATTCCTTAGCATATCTAGATCCAAAATTAGATGAACTTGAAGAGCTTTCACTGGATGCATAATTTAGCCTATCCTTAGAAATAGTAGCTTTAAATGAACTTTCATACCTAGGAAGATTATCAAAAAGTCTAGTTATTTCAAAAGTAGATAATTTACCAACTAGTGAATCTCTTTTTATCTTAGAAAATTTTTTGTCTCTTCAATTGTGGAAACCTTTTTGTCATAGGAAGGAGGCAAAGATCTCAAAATTTTAGAAAAAATCTCATCCTCATCCATTACTCCACGAGAACCTCTGATTCCACAAACAAGTTGGGTCACCTTCTGAACATAGGCTTGAATTTTTTCTCCTTTTCTCATCCTCAAGGATTCCAACTTTCCTTTTAGGCTTTGCAACTTTGCTTGATTCACACAAGGATATCCTTTATATAATGCTTCAAGTTTTATCCATACCTCATGTACAATCTTCAATTCCATTACATTTTTATGTTCAACATTTGATAAGGAACTCAACAAGGCTTCCTTGGTTCTCATGTTGCATTTGAACTATTTCTTCTCATCAGTAGTAGCAATGGATAAATATGGAGGAGACTTGTCATCTTTCATTGTAACATCCCAATATTCATCTCCAATGCATCTCAAATGAGTAATAATTCCACCCTTCCATAAAGCATAGTTAGTTTCTTCAAATATCAGGCTCATTGTCTTAAAAGATACCATCTTGGATCACCTCAAATGGTCAAGATCCAAAAAGAGGATCTAGCTCTGATACCAATTGATAGAAATAAGGTAGAACACACAACTAAGAGGGGGGGGGGGGGGGGGGGTTGTGAATAAATTGTGTCAAAATAAAGCTTATCAATACTTAAATTAATTACTTAGATGAACATGAAGCAACTAAACCATCAACACAAGAACACATAACACTAGAGATTTTTGCATGGAAACCTAGTTAAGGGAAAAACCATGGTGGGGATCAAACCAGTTAGATGATGAACTAGTACATAAAAACCTCGTTAAAGGTACAATGGGAATGAACATGCATTTAGGATAACTTCTTAGAGCTTACTTATCAAAAAAAAATGAGGAAAAAAACTATTGGGAAACAACCCAAAATAAAACTAGGGCTAAAACCCCATAGATGGACTATAATCCACTGTGGACAACAATCCAATAATTTGATGAATTAATTAATATAATATAAGACACTCCAATACAAATCCAATGAAGTAAAACTCTATTCTAAACTTATTTTAGATTCTAGTCATACCTCTTTGCACATCCACTTATATCACTTTATCTAGCATCTCACATATGCATCACACAATGATCCATCCTATCAATCTCAAAGATTACATATTTAAATACATTACATCAACTCATTACAGCTAGGTCGGCTAGGAACATAATTTAAAAACATTACATAGAGTAATAAAATATTCACAATGTGATCCAAGACATGTTGGCTAAGACATAGCTATGACCTAAATCTCCATCTATGAATATGCCACAATCCAAAGATCACACTTCAAATCTTTGCAACACACTAACTAACAAAGTCAGACAAGAACACCAATAGACCATAGGAAAATTACTAAATTTGATCACATATCCCAATATGATCTATGAACATAATTAGAACACAACCAAAAAAAATCACCAAACACCATGAATCACTACAACAACAAGGACATATCTATCTCAAAATCTATAATTGTCTCTGTATTGTCCATTAGGAACACTGATCATCAACATTTTTCATACAATAAAAATAGATTTCCAATATCCAAATCAGTATACATCCAAGATGAGAACACACATCCATGTTCTAAACTCACCACCAAGTTAGAAACCAAAGACATTTCATAACTTATCCTCACTGATCTAGAAACTACAACACTGTCACCACAAAATAACCAGAAAATCATCCTTTGATTAATCCATCATAACTTTGTCAAATCATACAGTGAACCTCTACAACTTGAAAAAGATAAAGTACATACATTCATCAACATATCTATAGTTTTAGAACAACTGATATCAAGTATATTTTACATACCGAATCAAGACTTTAACTAAACAAACCAAGAAAATGTCAGTAATAAAGAAATATGTCGACATCAATGGAAAAACATTAATGCCATCAAATATATGCATGAAATATTCAATACTAATTTAGTAATATTCAAAGGAAATTCGAAAGGACTTTCTCTTCCTAGAAAAAACTAAGATGTACAAGGGTGCATCAATCCATAGGATTTGATGGAAACATATTTTAAGTTGGATTGATGTAAGGAGGCTAATGCTCAGGGTGAGTAGTAAGTATGGTAAATAAAATCTGTCTGATCTAAAGATGAGTGGTTGTAGAGATCTACAAGGAATTATCGATATTAGTGAGGTAAGTCTTTGATGTTTGATTAGTATTTGGTTGGCTCAAAGTTGTGTGTGAAAAAAGGAAAAATGAATATGACAAGGTAATAGAAGTATAGAAGGAAAATGAAGAAAACATTGATTTGATAATTCAATTTGTATAAGATAAAATGGTACACCTTTGTCAATGAATTCAAAGGGGGAGAGAAGCATATGTGAAAAAAATGAATAATAGATCATAATATATCAAAAGATAAAATAAAAAGAAGTTTAGAAGAGCAGATGATTGAAGAGAATATCAAAAGAAATCATAAGAGAGTAGAAAGTTTATATATACTTGTAAATAAGAAAGTGAGTTTTTTAAGAAAAAGAGCAGTGTACATCTAAGAGGGAGAAATTGACAAAGAGAATAGAATGTAATTTGATTGGAACCAAGGTAAGAAAACAACTAAGAGGAGCAGTGGTAGAGTAGAGATGTTGAAGTAGGAAATAGTTAGAAAGACTCTAATAGATAATGATGTATTATGGATACTATTGGTTTCTGATTTCATTACTATGTTTTATTGTTTTTCCCATCACATATTGCCATTAATTTAGAAGGGGGAATTTTTTGGAATATTGGTATATTGGATGCATTTTCATTGATTTCAACATATCAGAGGAATCAAAGGAATGTCAACATATCAGAGGAATCAGAGGAATTGATTAGAAAAGTTATTTGTTTTTTGCTAACTTAACTATTGCAAGTTAGCTAATGGAATAAGATATTCATAGATGTGGTGAGAATCATATATTGCAAGTAAGAATTCATGCATATGGTATATTATTAAAGAGGTTCAATACTTTGTTCACTCCAAGTTTTAGAAGATATCATGAAGATTTGGGCATGATTCAAGGTTAGAACTAGTGTGTAGAAGAAAAGGTGATAGACAGTGTTGATAGGAAGACAAAAGAGGTTTGGTGTGCACAATCAAGTAGTAATTTATTGGAGAGAACCTAGGAGCATGTTTGGGACATAATCAGGTGTCTTCAACTCAAGGTGTTTTTACTTTAGATATCTGCATGGTATATTTTTATTGTCTTAGATCCTTGATGAAAGTGTTCTTGATGATCAATGGAAAAGGGGTTGGAAAATCCAATGGATGTGGTGGATTTGTGTATTTGAGTATTTATCATGATTCTATAGGATGTCCTTGGAGTATGTACTTGATTATTTGGTGATACACATGGATCATAAGGATCAGATTGGTGGAATTTTTGGTCAATAATAATATTTTGTTACTATTTCTGTTCTTGGTCGACTAGGTTGGTAAATATTGTTGTGCAAGTGGTAAAGTGTAAAATCTAGGATATTTATGATATTGAGGTGGTTTTTATAGGTCAATTATATGATTTAAAGCTAGATATATATTAGAAACATGAGATTAAAAACAACAATTTTAAGAGATGGATAATTAGTTTTGGTTGACCTAGTTCTTGATATAAGGTGATGAATTAGGAAATAATCAATAGGTGCAAAAGTGGAATATCAATTGCACACATGAGAGATTTCTTGAAGAGAAGTGGATGAGATCTCTTGAAGGATAAATTTGTTAGGAATACTCCCAAGAGATAACTTGGGGGGGGGGGGTGAATCAGTTATCTACAAGATTCAATTCTTTATCCAATTAAGTATACTTAAACATTAAGCATAAACACAATGAAAGAACACATGAACACAACACCAATATTTTGGTTATGGGGAAACCCAAATAGGTAAAAACCTCAGTGGAAATTGACACCCATGAATATTTTGTACTAGTGTATTATGATCCTTGCTAGAAGATCCTTTACCATGTTAGGAGTAGCTTTACAATATATGAAGTACAGTAGACCTGGTCAAGGGTCAGATCCTGTTAGGAGTCTTTTATAATTGTCCTTGTTAGGGGAGAGGATGCACTGTCCAAGAGCTCACTGCTCAAAGGGGTGAAGGCTACAACCTTTTGAATAACAGATACACACTATATTTGGATCTTGGTGAACTACGCTTAGACTTGCTTGTCTGGATCAGTTCTAATGTATAGCACAAGTACTCTACTTGGTCACATTGACCTTCTTCTAATGGCTCCACACTTCACACACTCTACTCTACTCTTCATAACCATTAACCATACTCTAGTAATCTCAACTGTTTGCCTATAAATATCTTTCCTCTAAATGATATGACAAGGTCAGCCTGTTAGAACCAACTTGAAATCATATTAGAGAAACCATAACAAACTCCAGAAAACATTCTATCAGCTCTGCTATGCACGCAACACATTTTGGGACCTATCTAATTAAGATAATTGTAGATGCAAGCAACACATTTTGGGACCTATCTAATTAAGATAATTGTAGACGCACGCTACACACTGTCAGCTCTACCAAAAAAACTAACACTTTCTCCTCAGGCTGAATTAACTTATGCAGTCTTAGCTAAACATCAATAACTCATCTCCAAGCTTAAATCCAAGGGTGCATACCCTAAAGATAGGTGCAACTCTGGAACTACTAAAATCTCTGTCGGCTCTTCTGAATAATCACAGGAAACTGCTACTAGCGAAATAGCTACTACATAACTTCACTTGTGTTTATCATCAGACTATGCATCCATGAACTTAACATCACTAACATGTCTACAACATATATCCAAGGGCACATGCCCATAGGACAACTGTACTTACAACCATACATAGAGCACTATCTGTAACTCTATCAGGAACACTGCTGACACAAGTTGCTATATATAACTGTCTGTACTCACATTCAACCTCTGCACCCATGATGTCATGCTGATATCATGTCCATGCAACATATACTAAAGTATTACTATATAAGACTTCCACTCATGCTACTTTCCATATGTTGTCATCAATGACAAACATATAATCAGTACTGGCCTACTGGAAAATCTCCAATAATCTCCCCTTTTGGCATTGATGGCAACATGTAGAGTGAAAAACTACCACCAATCCAAATGAACATTTTTTTCATAACATTCTCCATTTCCTCTTCAAAACTCCCCCAAAGATGAATCCTCCATCTACAGCAATATTTTCTAATATTCTTCATTTCCTCAACTGCACTACTGCCATAACTGAATACTACTCCCCCTTAGTTTATTACTCCTTTTTTCTATTGTTTTTCATGACTCTATATTACTCCCCCTTTGACATCAATGGCAAAGGTCATCATACATTTTAAGCACTGGTACTACTCCAGAGGTAGAGTAGTCAACCTTCAATCAATCCCTGAGGACTGATGCCTTTCCTTCCTTTCCTAAGCAGAATTAGGGAGGGGAGTTACTCCCAACTTCTCCCTGAGATACTCAAAAGTATCCTTAGGCAAGGGATTTGTGAAAATATTTTCCAACTGATCTTTAGTACTCACATAGTCTAACTTGACTTCTTTCTCTACCACTTTCTCTCTTAGGTAGTGATACTTGATCTCAATGTGCTTTGTCTTTGCATGCATCAAAGGGTTCTTTGACATATTGATAGTGCTAGTGTTATCATAGTGAATAACAATAGGATAGTCAATTTGAATTCCAAAATCCTTTATCATCTACTTGATCCAAACAATTCTAGAACTATTCAAGGGTACTGTAACATATTCTACTTCTGTTGTTGACTAAGAAATACAATTTTGTTTCTTGCTTGTCCAGGTGACAAGTCTATCACCAAGAAACACTGCTCCACCTGATGTACTTTTTCTGTCATCAACGCATCCTGCCCAATCTGTATCTATGTACACATGAAGTTCAACATTATCTAAATTAGGATACCATAGATGATAGTCTATAGTGCCTTGCAAATATCTAAATATTCTTTTTACTGCCATGAGGTGACTTTGTTTAGGATCTACTACAAATCTTCCAACTATGCCAATTGCATTGGAAATATCAGGTCTGGTCTGAGTAAGATAAATCAATTTTCTAATCATAGACTTGTACAATGTTATATCAACTACTGGTGAGTCATCTTCCTTTGTAAGCTTGCATCCAATAATCATAGGAGTCCCTACTGGCTTGCAATCATCCATCTTGAATTTCTTTAATATTTCTTTCACATACTTAGACTGATTAATGAAAATACCTTTCTCCATCTGCTGCACATTCAATCCTAAAAAGTATTTGATAGGGCCAATCATACTCATCTCAAATTAATATTGCATCTCCTTAGCAAATTCAACACTAAGTTTGTCATTACCTCCAAAGATAATGTTATCAACAAATATAGCTACAAGTAACAAACCTTCAGATGTCTCTCTAATGAATAGATTACAATCTACTGCTCCTTTCTTGAATCCAATCTTTGTTAAGTATCCATCTAGTCTCTCATACCATTCTCTAGGGGCTTGCTTAAGTCCATAGAGGGCCTTCTTTAATTTGCATGCCATATTAGGTCTATCTGATAAGGTGAATCCTTCTGGCTGCTCAATGTATACTTATTCTTTAAAATCTCTATTTAGGAATGCTGACTTTACATCCATCTGATATACTTTCAAGTTTTTAATTGTAGCATAAGCTAGAAACAACTTAATAGCTTCTAATCTACTCACAGGTGCAAATGTGTCTGTATAATCAATGCCTTCTCTTTGTACATATCCTTTACAAACAAACCTTGCTTTGTTTCTTACTACTATGCCATCTTCATTCATTTTGTTTCTGAATATCCACTTTGTTCCAATCACATTTTTATCACTTGGTCTTGGGACTAGTTCCCAAGTGTCATTTTTGATAATTTGATCAAGTTCTTCTTTCATAGCATCATGCCAATCTGAATCATTACAAGCATCTTCAACACTCAAGGGCTCAATCTAAGATAGTAAACACATCGCATCATCATTAGCTGATTTCTTTGCTTGTGATCTTGTTAGGACTTTTGCACTTTGATCTCCAATGATATCTTTCTTGGAATGGTTTCTAGATGTAAACTTTGAAACTTTTGTCTTTGATCTTGATGCAATCATAACACCATCTTTGTTTTTAATGATGCATTTGTCATCTTTGAACTCCAACTGATAGCCTTTTTCAAGTAACTGTCCAACACTGAGAAGGTTATGTTTCAAACCATCAACATAGAGAACATCATCAGTACTATTCTTTCCATCCAAGGTGATGGCTCCTCTACCAACTATGGGTATAGGAGTGTTGTCTCCAAATCTAACCATGCCACCATTGTGATGCAGGAGCATCCTGAGTGTAAGAGAAATCTTGCATCACCCAAAAATATTTATGTTTTTGTATTCAATAAGGGCTATTTTGTGCAGAGCTGCTATTTATGAAAAGTTACTATTTTTGGTAATTTTTGTATGTTCTCAAAAAGATCTGATTTCTTTCTTGGAGGTTCATTTTGGTCATATAAGTTTGCCAGTAAAATTTTAATTGCCAGGTCAAGTGTACATTGGAAGATATTAAAGATTTTTGGTATTGGCAGTAGGGTACAAAAACTTTGAACTCAATTTTGAAGGTTTTAGAGGCCCCGAATGAGGTCAAAAATTTGGGTGACGGACGCTTACATAGGTCAAGCTTGTAGAACACTTCGTGGCATTTCTGAAATGGGGTTATAATAGCCGATCGGGTCAACTGGTGATGACTTATGGTCTTCGGAAGTTGGGTCACTTTAAATGGCAGAAAATAATTTTTTTCAAAATTTCAGTTTGGGTTTCAAAGGTTATCTTGAGCCGACTATGATGTAATAAAATGTAAAATAAAATAATTCTAAGTTTGGTAGGCCTTATTGGCTAAAATTCTGGAACCTTCCCAGGCAGTGGAAAGTTGCCTATATAAGGAAGGTTGTATTATTGTCTGAGGCAGTTCAGAATAGTTCTGGGTAGTAGATCTGGGTAATAGTTCGAGGCTTTGTCCTACAGAATATTGTAAGGGAATGCCCATGTGGCTTTGCATATTATAATTCTGAAAGTTTGTAATTCCACATTTGTGGAGATAATAAGAAGCGAATTTTCTGTTCTTGCATATTGTTGTTGTTTCTCTATTTTTGTTATGTGTTTGTGGTATTAAGGGGACCACCCTTCATCAGGTGGTATCAGAGCAGGAGTTCTTGAGTATGTAAATAGATCATCGACTGTGAGGCAGTTTGCACCAGGACCGTGGCTAGGGTTTTAGCGCGCATCACGAAAATGTCTCCACGAAGGGAACGTGGAAGAAGACCTGGTGTTGTAACACCTAAGGTTAGAGAGCTGCAGAGACAAGTGCGAGCATTGCAAGAAGAGATTCGCAGAGGAATGAATCTCAATGTCAGAGATGAAAGTGACGATGAAGCCGAAGAAGAATATCAAGAAGGAGAAGCCGAAATTGTGAACCAGGAGGAAGAAAGACTTTTTTGGGCCATTTCCAAGATTAGGAAAAGACCTCAGATTGAGGTTCCAATATTTTCTAAAAATCTTAACCCAGAAGAATTGATCAACTGGATCAATGAATGTGAAGAATATTTTGAGTATGAAGATGTTGAGGATCCTGATAGGGTCAAATTTGCGAAGGCCAGACTGAAAGGTCATGCGAAGATATGGTGGCAAGAGATTCAGTTGGAGTGAAATAGAAGGGGAAAGGAGAAAATCACGAGATGGGATCAGATGGTGGATAAATTGAAGCGACAGTTCATTCTTGTTGATTATGAGCTTGACCTACTAAAGAAAATGCAGAGTTTGAAGGAAGCAGGAAGATCTATTCAGGAGTATACAGAAGAGTTCTATCGACTTCTCATCAGAACAGGCCATGCAAAAGCTGATAAAGAGAAAGTTCCCTGATACCTTAATGGGTTAAGGCCAAGCATTCAGGAGGAGCTGAATCTGGTTCGAATGAACAGTATTAAAGAGGCATACCAGTTTGCCCTAAAAGTAGAGGAAAAGCTGAACAAGAAGTTTGAGAGCAGACAAAACGGAAGAGGTTGTGCTGGATGGTCATATGGTGGCCAAAATGAAGATCTGAAAAAAAAGGATGAGGCCATTAGCAGTCAGAATCAGTGAGGAAATAATTTCAATCGCTTCCAAGATCAGAATAATAGAGATCAGAGAGGAAGAGGAAGAGGACAAGGATCTGGAAGAGGTGGCTTCTGTGGAACATGTTTTCACTGTGGAGAAGAAGGTCATAGGGCATTTGAATGTCCTCAGCACCAAGGCAGAATAGATAAGAGAAATGAAGGCCAGGCCAGAGTTGCACATGTAGATGAAGATGTCAGATCATCAAATTCTGAAGATGCTGAAAGAGGAGAAATGTTGATTAACAGAAGAGTCCTGTTGAGTGGTGAGAATGAACCTGAACAAAGGAGCCTGTTTCGCACTCGATGCAAGTGTGAGGGTAAATGCTGTGATGTGATTATCGATAGTGGAAGCACTGACAATTTGGTGTCAGAAGAGATGGTGACAAAGTTGAAGCTCAAGAGACAGAAACACCCACATCCATATCAAATTGCCTGGGTGCAGGATGACCACAAGGTCATGGTTAGTGAACAGTGCCTGGTAAAGTTCAAGATCGGTGGGTACCAAGATGAGGTACTATGTGATATCATCTCTATGGATGCATGTCATATGTTATTGGGTAGACCATGGCAGTTTGACAAATGTGCTGTACACGATGGTCGTGCGAATACCTATTCCCTGACAAATGATGGAGTGCGACACAAGTTAAAGCCAATGAGGGAGACCGAAGAAAAGGTATGTGGTAATGCAAGAATAACATTTGTTGATGGAAGAAAATTCCTAGATGGTATGAGGCATGAGCATGTGTGTTTTGTTTTAATTCCAAAAGTTAGTAAAGAAGAAGTAGAGGATGTACCTGTAGAGGTTGCAGATTTGTTGAATGAGTTTCAGGATATTATATTTGATAATGTACCTAATGGATTACCACCGGTAAGGAAGATCATTCATCAGATGGATTTGATTGTAGGAGCCAGTTTTCCAAACAAGGCAGCACACAGAATGACACCAGTAGAAAGTGAAGAGTTGAATAGACAAGTACATGAGTTATTGCAGAAGGGGTTGATTCAAGAGAGTCTGAGTCTCTGTGTTGTACCAGCAGTATTAGCACCAACGAAGAATGACGAATGAAGGATGTGTACAGATTCTAGGTCAATAAACAAGATCACAATCAAGTACAAGTTTCCATTGCCACGAATGGATGATATTATGGACTGTTTGAGTGCAGCTGTGTATTTCACAAAGATAGATCTGAAGAGTGGATATCACCAAATTAGAATTAGATAAGGAGATGAATGGAAGACTGCCTTCAAGACAAAGGAAGGACTGTATGAGTGGTTAGTCATGCCTTTTGGGCTAACCAATGCACCGAGCACTCTCATGCGGCTCATGAATGAGGTTCTGAAAGAATTTTTGGGTAAGTTTGTCATTGTTTACCTAGATGATATTTTGATTTTTAGCAAGACATTGGAGGAACATATGATGCATATTCGTATGGTGTTTGAGAAGTTGAGATATGAGAAATTGTTGATTAATTTGAAGAAGTGCAGTTTTGTGAAGAAAGAGTTGGTGTATTTGGGGTTTGTAGTTTTAGGAGAAGGTTTAAAAATGGACCCAGAGAAGGTACAGACTATCCTTGAATGGCCTACTCCAAGGAGTGCTACTGAAGTAAGATATTTTCATGGTTTGGCTAGCTTTTACAAAAATTTTATCAAAAATTTTAGCAGTATTTGTGGACCCTTGACTGAAACAATGAGAGGGGATAGAAAAGAATTTAAGTGGACTAATGGGGTAGAAAAGAGTTTTCAATTGTTGAAATAAAAAGTTACAGAACAACCTATTTTAGCACTTCTCGATTTTAATAAGGTGTTTCAACTAGATTGTTTATGATCAAGAATTTTATGCTATAGTTCAGGCATTAAAGAAGTGGAGACATTATCTACTTCCTAAGGAGTTTGTTTTCTATACTGATCATCAAGCTTTGCAATATTTGAATAGTCAAGAAAAATTGAATCAAAGACATTTGAAATGGGTTGAGTTTTTGCAGAGTTATACATTTGTTTTGAAACAAATGAGTGGAAAGTCTAATAGGGTTTCAGATGCTCTTAGCAGAACGCAACTATTGATGATAGAAATGCAGATTGAAGTGGTTGGGTTCAAGGAACTCAAAAATTTGTATCCAGAGGATCTTGATTTTGGTGAAGTTTTGAAAGCTTGTACAGAACTTGTTACTCTAGACAGGACGAAATGGTTGGATTTCATCATCCAGGATGATATGCTTTTCAGAGGGAGTTAGTTGTGCATTCCATGAAGTTCTATGAGGGAGAATCTCATCAAGGAGAAGCATAGTGGAGGATTGGCTGGACATTTTGGTCGTGATAAAACTCTTGCTTTGGTTGGGGAGAATTATTATTGGCCACAATTGCAGCAAGATGTGAAGAAGTTTGTACAGAGTTGCAGAGTATGTCAGATGGCGAAAGGAGTGAAGCAGAATACAGGGTTGTATCAGCCATTATATATACCAGAGAAGCCTTGGGAGGATATCAGTATGTACTTTGTTCTTGGTTTACCGAGGACTCAGCGAGGACATGATTCAATTTTTGTGGTGGTTGACAGATTTTCAAAGATGGCACATTTCATTCCCTGCAAGAAGACTAATGATGCTGTTCATGTAGCAGGATTATTTTTCAGAGAACTGGTGAGACTACATGGTTTGCCAAAGACCATAGTTTCAGATCGAGATACTAAGTTTGTTAGATATTTTTGGCCTACATTGCGGAAGAAGTTGAAGATAGATTTCAAGTTCAGTTCATCACATCATCCACAGACTAATGGAAAGACAAAGGTGGTGAATAGAAGTTTGGGAAATTTACTGAGATGTTTGGTTGGAGATAAGCCAACAGGATGGGATTTGATTTTACCGCAGATAGAATTTGCATACAATAATTCTGTCAATAGGAGCACTGGTAAATCACCATTCCAGATTGTATATGGAAGTAGTCCAAGAAATGCATCTGAATTGAGGAAGATAGATAAAGGAGAAATAAGTAGTGCTGAAGCTGAGGATTTTGCAGAACACTTAAAGAACATCCAAGGGGAGGTGAGGAAGCATATTACCAAGATGAACGCACAGTATAAAGCTAAGGCAGATGAGAAAAGGAGGTATAAGGAATTTTAGGTTGGTGATGAAGTCATGGTTCATTTGCGGAAGTAGCGATTTCTGGTTGGTACATATAACAAGCTAAAAATGAAGAAGTTTGGGCCATGTAAGATACTGAAGAAGCATGATTCAGAAAATGCATATGAGGTAAAATTGCCTACTGAGCTAAATATTTCACCAGTGTTTAACATTTCAGATCTGACAGAGTATCATGAAGGAGGTGTTGAAGATATGATCACAACAGCACAATGGAGTATTCCAGCAACTAGTTCAGACACTAAGGAGATCAAAGATATACTGGACAGTCATGTTGGTAGAAGCACAAGAAATAGGGCATATAAAGAATATCTGGTCAAGTGGAAAGGATGACCTATTGAAGATTCATCATGGCTGACAAAGGAGGAGGTTAGCCGTCTTAGTTTTCCTCTACACACCTGAGTCGTGACAGGGTCACTTCTCAAATTACCCTTGGTGTCTGATGTAGGAGCATCCTGGGTGTAAGAGCAATCTTGCATCACCCAAAAATATTTATGTTTTTGTATTCAATAAGGGCTATTTTTTGCAGAGCTGCTATTTATGGAAAGTTACTATTTTTGATAATTTTTATATGTTCTCAGAATAATCTGGTTTCCTTCTTGGATGTTCATTTTGGTCATATAAGTTTGCTAGTAAAGTTTTAATTACCAGGTCAAGTGTACATTGGAATATATTGAAGATTTTCGGTATTAGCAGCAGGGTACAGAAACTTTGAACTTAGTTTTGAAGGCTTTAGAGGCCCTAGATAAGGTCAAAGATTTGGGTGACAGGCACTTGCGTGGGTCAAGCCTATAGACCGCTTCGTGGCGTTACCGAAATGGGGTTATAATAGCCGATCGGGTCAACTGGTGATGACTTATGGTCTTCGGAAGTTGGGTCACCAGAAATGGTGGAAAATAATTTTATTCAAAATTTCTGTTCGGGTTTCAAAAGTTATTTTGAGCTGACTATGATGTAATAAAATTTAAAATAAAATAATTCTAAGTTTGGTCGGCCTTATTGGCTAAAATTCTGGAACCTTCCCAGGCGGTGGAAAGTTGCCTATATAAGGAAGGCTGTATTATTGTCTTAGGCAATTCATAATAGTTCTGGGTAGTAGATCTGGGTAATAGTTGAGGCTTTATCCTACAGAATATTGTAAGGGAATGCCCATGTGGCTTTGCATATTGTAATTCTGAAAGTTTGTAATTTCACATTTGTGGAAATAATAAGAAGCCAATTTTCTGTTCTAGCATATTGTTGTTATTTTTCTATTTCTGTTATCTGTTTGTCGAATTAAGGGGAGCACCTTTCATCAGGTGGTATCAGAGCAGGAGTTCTTGAGTGTGTAAACAGATCACTGACTATGAGGCAGTTTTCAACAGGACCGTGGCTAGGGTTTCAGCGCGCATCGTGAAAATACCTCCACAAAGGGAACGTGGCGGAAGAGTTGGTGTTGTAACACCTAAGGTTAGAGAGCTGCAGAGACAAGTAGAAGCATTGCAAGAAGAGATTCACAGAGGAATGAATCTCAATGTCAGAGACAAAAGCGAGGATGAAGCCGAAGAAGAATATCAAGAAGGAGAAGCCGAAATTGTGAACCAGGAGGAAGAAAGATTTTTTCGGGCTATTTCCAAGATTGGGAAAAGACCTAAGATTGAGGTTCATACATTTTTTGGAAATCTTAACCCAGAGGAATTGATCGACTGGATCAATGAATGTGAAGAATATTTTGAGTATGAAGATGTTGAGGATCCTGATAGGGTCAAATTTGCGAAGGCCAGACTGAAAGGTCATGCGAAGATATGGTGGCAAGAGATTCAGTTGGAGTGAAATAGAAGGGGAAAGGAGAAAATCACAAGATGGGATCGGATGGTGGATAAATTGAAGTGACAGTTCATTCTTATTGATTATGAGCTTGACCTACTGAAGAAGATGCAGAGTTTGAAGCAAGCAGGAAGATCTGTTCAGGAGTATACAGAAGAGTTCTATCGACTTCTCATCAGAATAGGCCATGCAGAAGCTGATAAAGAGAAAGTTGCCCGATACCTTAATGGGTTAAGGCCAAGCATTCAGGAGGAGCTGAATCTGGTTCGAATGAACAGTATTGAAGGGGCATACTAGTTTTCCCTAAAAGTAGAGGACAAGCTGAACAAAAAGTTTGAGATCAGACAAAATGAAAGAGGTCGCGGTGGATGGTCATATGGTGGCTGAAATTAAGATCTAAAAAAGAAGGATGAGGCCAGTAGCAGTCAGAATTAGCGAGGAAATAATTTCAATCACTTCCAGGATTAGAATAATAGAGATCAGAGAGGAAGAGGAAGAGGACAAGGATCTGGAAGAGGTGGCTTCTGTGGAACATGTTTTCACTGTGGAGAAGAAGGTCATAGGGCATTTGAATGTCCTCAGCACCAAGGTAGAATAGACAAGAGAAATAAAGGCCAGGCCAGAGTTGCACATGTAAATGAAGATGCCAATTCATCAAATTCTGAAGATGCTGAAAGAGGAGAAATGTTGATTAACAGAAGAGTCCTGTTGAGTGGTGAGAATGAACCTTAACATAGGAGGAGCCTGTTTCGCACTCGATGTAAGTGTGAGGGTAAATGCTATGATGTGATTATCGATAGTGGAAGCACTGACAATTTGGTGTCAGAAGAGATGGTGACAAAGTTGAAGCTCAAGAGATAGAAACACCCACATCCATATCGGATTGCCTAGGTGCAGGATGACCACAAGGTCATGGTTAGTGAATAGTGCCTGGTAAAGTTCAAGATCAGTGCGTACCAAGATGAGGTACTATGTGATATCATCTCTATGCATGCATGTCATATGTTATTGGGTAGACCGTGGTAGTTTGACAGATGTGCTGTACACGATGGTCGTGCAAATACCTATTTCCTGACAAAGGATGGAGTCCGACACAAGCTAAAGCCATTGAAGGAGACCGAAGAAAATGTATGTGGTAATGCAAGAATAACATTTGTTGATGGAAGAAAATTCCTAGATGGTATGAGGCATGAGCATGTGTGTTTTTCTTTAATTCTAAAAGTTAGTAAAGAAGAAGTAGAGGATGTACCTGTAGAGGTTGCAGATTTGTTGAATGAGTTTCAGGATATTGTATCTGATAATGTACCTGATGGATTACCACCGGTAAGGAAGATCGGTCATCAGATGGATTTGATTCCAGGAGCTAGTTTGCCAAATAAGGCAGCACATAGAATGACACCAGCAGAAAGTGAAGAGTTGAACAGACAAGTACATGAGTTATTGCAGAAGGGGTTGATTTGAGAGAGTCTGAGTCCCTGTGCTCTACCAATGGTATTAGCACCAAAGAAGAATGGTGAATTAGAATGTGTACAAATTTTAGGGCAATAAACAAGATCACAATCAAGTACAGGTTTCCATTGCCACGAATGGATGATATTATGGACTGTTTGAGTGGAGCTGTGTATTTCACAAAGATAGATCTGAAGAGTGGATATCACCAGAATCAGATCAGAGAAGGAGATGAATGGAAGACTTCCTTTAAGACAAAGGAAGGACTGTATGAGTGGTTAGTCATGCCTTTTGGGCTAACCAATGCACCGAGCACTTTCATGCGGCTTATGAACGAGGTTCTGAAAGAATTTCTAGGTAAGTTTGTCATTGTTTACCTAGATGATATTTTGATTTTTAGCAAGACATTGGAGGAACATATGATGCATATTCGTATGGTGTTTGAAAAGTTGAGAGATGAGAAATTGTTGATTAATTTGAAGAAGTACAATTTTGTGAAGAAAGAGTTAGTATATTTGGGGTTTGTAGTTTCAGGAGAAGGTCTAAAAATGGATCCAGAGAAGGTACAGGCTATCCTTGAATCGCCTACTCAAAAGAGTGCTACTGATGTAAGATCTTTTCATGGTTTGGCTAGCTTTTATAGAAAGTTTATCAGAAATTTTAGCAGTATTTATGGACCCTTGACTGAAACAATGAGAGGGGATAGAAAAGAATTTAAGTGGACTAATGGGGCAGAAAAGAGTTTTCAATTGTTGAAACAAAAAGTTACAGAACAACCTGTTTTAGCACTTCCAAATTTTAATAAGGTGTTTCAACTAGATTGTGATGCTAGTGGTACTGCAATAGGAGCTGTTATGAGCCAAGAAGGTAAACCTGTTGCTTATTTCAGTGAGAAGTTAAATGATGCCAACAGGAAATATTCTATTTATGATCAAGAATTTTATGCTATAGTTCAGGCATTAAAGAACTGGAGACATTATCTACTTCCTAAGGAGTTTGTTTTGTATACTGATCATCAAGCTTTGCAATATTTGAATAGTCAAGGAAAATTGAATCAAACGTATTTGAAATGGGTCGAGTTTTTGCAGAGTTATACATTTATTTTGAAACACAGGAGTGGAAAGTCTAATAGGGTTGCAGATGCTCTTAGCAGAAGGCAACTATTGCTGACAGAAATGCAGATTGAAGTGGTTGGGTTCAAGGAACTCAAGAATTTGTATCCAGAGGATCATGATTTTGGTGAAGCTTGGAAAGCTTGTACAGAACCTGTTACTCTAGACAGGATGAAATGGTTGGATTTCATCATCCAAGATGATATGCTATTTAGAGGGAGTCCGTTGTGCATTCCACGAAGTTCTATGAGGGAGAATCTCATCAAGGAGAAGCATAGTGGAGGATTGGCTGGATATTTTGATCGTGATAAAACCCTTGCTTTGGTTGGTGAGAATTATTATTGGCCACAATTACAGCAAGATGTGAAGAAGTTTGTACAGAGTTGCAGAATATGTCAAATGGTGAAATGAGTGAAGCAGAATACAGAGTTGTATCAGCCATTACCTATACCGGTGCAGCGTTGGGAGGATATCAGTATAGACTTTGTTCTTGGTTTACCGAAGACTCAGCGGGGACATGATTCAATTTTTTTGGTGGTTGACAGATTTTCAAAGATGACACATTTCATTCCCTGCAAGAAGACTAATGATGATGTTCATGTAACAGGATTATTTTTCAGAGAAGTGGTGAGACTACATGGTTTGCCAAAGACCATAGTTTCAGATCGAGATACTAAGTTTGCTGGATATTTCTGGCATACATTGTGGAAGAAGTTGAAGATAGATTTGAAGTTCAGTTCATCACATCATCCACCGACTGATGGACAGACAGAGGTGGTGGATAGAAGTTTGAGAAATTTGCTGAGATGTTCGATTGGAGATAAGCCAACAGGATGGGATTTGATTTTATCGCGGGCAGAATTTGCATACAATAATTCTGTCAATAGGAGCACTGGTAAATCACCATTCTAGATTGTATATGGAAGTAGTCCAAGAAATGTATCTGAATTGAGGAAGATAGATAAAGGAGAAATAAGTAGTGCTGAAACTGAAGATTTTGCAAAACACTTGAAGAACATCCATGGGGAGGTGAGGAAGCATATTACCAAGATGAACGCATAGTATAAGGCTAAGGCATATGAGAAAAGGAGGTATAATGAATTTCAAGTTGGTGATGAAGTCATGGTTCATTTGCACAAGGAGCGATTTTCAGTTGGTACATATAACAAGCTGAAAATGAAGAAGTTTGGGCCATGTAAGATACTGAAGAAGCATGATTCAGGAAATGCATATGAGGTAGAATTGTCTACTGAGCTAAATATTTCACCAGTGTTTAACATTTTAGATCTGACAGAGTATCATGAAGGAGGTGTTGAAGATGCGATCATAGCAGCACAGTGGAGTATTCCAGCAACTAGTTCAGACACTAAGGAGATCGAAGATATACTAGACAGTCATGTTGGTAGAAGCACAAGAAATAGGGCAGATGAAGAATATCTGGTCAAGTGGAAAGGATGACCTGTTGAAGATTCATCATGGCTTACAAAGGAGGAGGTTAGCCATCTTAGTTTTCCTCTACACACCTGAGTCGTGATAGGGTCACTTCTCAAATTACCCCAGGTGTCTGATGTAGGAGCATCCTAGGTGTAAGAGCAATCTTGCATCACCCAAAAATATTTATGTTTTTGTATTCAATAAGGGCTATTTTGTGCAGAGCTGCTATTTATGGAAAGTTACTATTTTTGGTAATTTTTGTATGTTCTCAGAATGATTTTATTTCTTTCTTGGAGGTTCATTTTGGTCATATAAGTCTGCCAGTAAAGTTTTAATTGCCAGGTCAAGTGTACATTAGAAGATATTGAAGATTTTCGGTATTGGCAGTAGGGTACAAAAATTTTGAACTCAGTTTTGAAGGCTTTAGAGGCCCCAGATGAGGTCAAAAATTTGAGTGACGGGCGCTTGCATGGGTCAAGCCTGTAGAGCACTTCGTGGCATTTCCGAAATGGGGTTATAATAGTCGATCGGGTTAACTGGTGATGACTTATGGTCTTCGGAAGTTGGGTCACCTGAAATGGCAGAAAATAATTTTCTTCAAAATTTCTGTTCAGGTTTCAAAGGTTATCTTGTGCTGACTATGATGTAATAAAAAGTAAAATAAAATAATTCTAAGTTTGGTCGGCCTTATTGGCTAAAATTCTGAAACCTTCCCAGGCGGTGGAAAGTTGCCTATATAAGGAAGGCTGTATTATTGTCTTAGGCAGTTTAGAATAGTTCTGGGTAGTAGATCTGTGTAATAGTTCAAGGCTTTGTCCTACAAAATATTGTAAGGGAATGCCTATGTGGCTTTGCATATTGTAATTCTAAAAATTTGTAATTCCACATTTGTGGAGATAATAAGAAGCCAATTTTTTGTTCTTGCATATTGTTGTTGTTTCTCTATTTCTATTATGTGTTTGTGGTATTAAGGGGAGCACCCTTCATCAGGTGGTATCAGAGCAGGAGTTCTTGAATGTGTAAATAGATCACCGACTGTGAGGCAGTTTGCACCAGGACCATGGTTAGGGTTTCAGCGTGCATCGTGAAAATGCCTCCATGAAGGGAACGTGGTGGAAGAGTTGGTGTTGTAACACCTGAGGTTAGAGAGCTGCAGAGACAAGTACGAGTATTGCAAGAAGAGATTCACAGAGGAATGAATCTCAATGTCAGAGACAAAAGTTAGGATGAAGCCGAAGAAGAATATCAAGAAGGAGAAGCCGAAATTGTGAACTAGGAGGAAGAAAGATTTTTTCGGGCCATTTCCAAGATTGGGAAAAGACCTAAGATTGAGGTTCGTACATTTTTTGGAAATCTTAACCCAGAGGAATTGATCGACTGGATCAATGAATGTGAAGAATATTTTGAGTATGAAGATGTTGAGGATCTTGATAGGGTCAAATTTGCAAAGGCCAGACTGAAAGGTAATGCGAAGATATGGTGGCAAAAGATTCAGTTGGAGTGAAATAGAAGGGGAAAGGAGAAAATCACAAGATGGGATCGGATGGTGGATAAATTGAAGTGACAGTTCATTCCTGTTGATTATGAGCTTGACGTACTGAAGAAAATATAGAGTTTGAAGCAAGTAGGAAGATCTGTTCAAGAGTATACAGATGAGTTCTATCGACTTCTCATCAGAACAGGCCATGCAGAAGCTGATAAAGAGAAAGTTGCCTGATACCTTAATGGGTTAAGGCCAAGTATTTAGGAGGAGCTGAATCTGGTTCGAATGAATAGTATTGAAGAGGCATAACAGTTTGCCCTAAAAGTAGAGGAAAAGCTGAACATGAAGTTTGAGAGCAGACAAAATGGAAGAGGTCATGGTGGATGGTCATATGGTGGCCGAAATGAAGATCTGAAAAAGAAAGATGAGGCTAGTAGTAGTCAGAATCAGCAAGGAAATAATTCTCATCACTTCCAAGATCAGTATAATAGAGATCAGAGAGGAAGAGGAAGAGGACAAGGATCTGGAAGAGGTGGCTTCCGTGGAACATGTTTTCACTGTGGAGAAGAAGGTCAGAGGGCATTTGAATGTCCCCAGCGCTAAGGTAGAATAGACAAGAGAAAGGAAGGCCAGGCTAGAGTTACACATGTAGATGAAGATGCCAGATCATCAAATTTTGAAGATGCTGAAAGAGGAGAATCGTTGACTAACAGAAGAGTCATGTTGAGTGGTGAGAATGAACCTGAACAAAGGAGGAGCCTGTTTCGCACTTGATGCAAGTGTGAGGGTAAATGCTGTGATGTGATTATTGATAGTGGAAGCACTGACAATTTGGTTTCATAAGAGATGGTGACAAAGTTAAAGCTGAAGAGATAGAAACACCCACATCCATATTAGATTGCCTGGGTGGAGGATGACCACAAGGTCATGGTTAGTGAACAGTGCTTGGTAAAGTTCAAGATCGGTAGGTACCAAGATGAGGTACTATGTGATATCATCTTTATGGATGCATGTCATATGTTATTGGGTAGACCATGACAGTTTGACAAATGTGCTGTACACGATGGTCGTGCGAATACCTATTCCCTGACAAAGGATGGAGTGCGACACAAGTTAAAGCCAATGAAGGAGACCGAAGAAAAGGTATGTGGTAATGCAAGAATAACATTTGTTGATGGAAGAAAATTCCTAGATGGTATGAGGCATGAGCATGTTTGTTTTGCTTTAATTCCAAAAGTTAGTAAAGAAGAAGTAGAGGATGTACCTGTAGAGGTTGCAGATTTGTTGAATGAGTTTCAGTATATTGTATCTGATAATGTACTTGATAGATTACCATCGGTAAGAAAAATCAGTCATCAGATGGATTTGATTCCATGAGCCAGTTTGCCAAACAAGGCAGCACACAGAATGACACCAGTAAAAAGTGAAGAGTTGAACAGACAAGTACATGAGTTATTGCAGAAGGGGTTGATTCGAGAGAGTCTAAGTCCCTGTGCTGTACCAACAGTATTAGCACCAAATATGAATGGCGAATGGAGGATGTGTATAGATTCTAGGGCAATAAACAAGATCACAGTCAAGTACAAGTTTCCATTGCCATGAATAGATGATATTATGGATTGTTTGAGTGGAGCTGTGTATTTCACAAAGATAGATCTGAAGAGTGGATATCACTAGATTTGGATCAGAGAAGGAGATGAATGGAAGACTGCCTTCAAGAAAAATGAAGGACTATATGAGTGGTTAGTCATGCCTTTTGGGCTAACCAATGCACGGAGCACTTTCATGCGGCTCAGGAACGAGGTTCTGAAAGAATTTCTTGGTAAGTTTGTCATTGTTTACCTAGATGATATTTTGATTTTTAACAAGACATTGGAGGAATATATGATGCATATTCGTATGGTGTTTGAGAAGTTAAGAGATGAGAAATTGTTGATTAATTTGAATAAGTGCAGTTTTGTGAAGAAAGAGTTGGTGTATTTAGGGTTTGTAGTTTCAGGAGAAGGTCTAAAAATGTACCCATAGAAGGTACAGCCTATCCTTGAATGGCCTACTCCAAAGAGTGCTACTGAGGTAAGATCTTTTCATGGTTTGGCTGACTTTTACAGAAAGTTTATCAGAAATTTTAGCAGTATTTGTGGACCCTTGACTGAAACAATGAGAGGGGATAGAAAAGAATTTAAGTGGACTAATGGGGCAGAAAAGAGTTTTCAATTGTTGAAACAAAAAGTTACAGAACAACCTATTTTAGCACTTCTAGATTTTAATAAGGTGTTTCAACTAGATTGTGATGCTAGTGGTATTGCAATAGGAGTTGTTATGAGCCAAGAAGGTAAACTTGTTGCTTATTTCAGTGAGAAGTTAAATGATGCCAAGAGGAAATATTGTGTTTATGATCAAGAATTTTATGCTATAGTTCAAGCATTAGAGAAGTGGAGACATTATCTACTTCTTAAAGAGTTTGTTTTCTATACTGATCATCAAGCTATGCAATATTTGAATAGTCAAGGAAAATTGAATCAAAAGCATTTGAAATGTGTTGAGTTTTTGTAGAGTTATACATTTGTTTTAAAACACAAGAGTGGAAAGTCTAATAGGGTTGCAGATGCTCTTAGCAGAAGGCAACTATTGCTGACAGAAATACAGATTGAAGTGGTTGGGTTCAAGGAACTCAAAAATTTGTATCCAGAGGATTCTGATTTTGGTGAAGTTTGGAAAGCTTGTACAGAACCTGTTACTCTAGACAGGATGAAATGGTTGGATTTCATCATCCAGGATGATATGCTATTCAGAGGGAGTCAGTTGTGCATTCCACAAAGTTCTATGAGGGAGAATCTCATCAATGAGAAGCATAGTGGAGGATAGGCTGGACATTTTGGTCATGATAAAACCCTTGCTTTGGTTGGTGAGAATTATTATTGGCCACAATTGTACCAAGATGTGAAGAAGTTTGTACAGAGTTGTAGAGTATGTCAGATGGCGAAAGGAGTGAAGCAGAATACAGGGTTGTATCAGCCATTATCTATATCACAGAAGCCTTGGGAGGATATCAGTATGGACTTTGTTCTTGGTTTACCGAGGACTCAGCAGGGACATGATTCAATTTTTGTGGTGGTTGATAGATTTTCAAAGATGGCACATTTCATTCCCTGCAAGAAGACTAATGATGCTGTTCATGTAGCAGGATTGTTTTTCAGAGAAGTGGTGAGACTACATGGTTTGCCAAAGAGCATAGTTTCAGATCGAGATACTAAGTTTGTTAGATATTTCTAACGTACATTGTGGAAGAAATTGAAGATAGATTTGAAGTTCAGTTCATCACATCATCCATAGACTAATGGACAGATAGAGGTGGTGAATAGAAGATTGGAAAATTTGCTGAGATGTTTGGTTGGAGATAAGCCAACAAGATGGGATTTGATTTTACCGCAGGTAGAATTTGCATACAATAATTCTGTCAATAGGAGCACTGGTAAATCACCATTCCAAATTGTATATGGAAGTAGTCCAAGAAATGTATTTGAATTGAGGAAGATAGATAAATGAGAAATAAGTAGTGCTGAAGCTGAGGATTTTGCAGAACACTTGAAGAACATCCATGGGGAGGTGAGGAAGCATATTACCAAGATGAACGCACAGTATAATGCTAAGGCAGATGAGAAAAGGAGGTATAAGGAATTTCAGGTTGATGATGAAGTCATGGTTTATTTGCGGAAGGAGCGATTTCCGGTTGGTACATATAACAAGCTGAAAATGAAAAAGTTTGGGCCATGTAAGATACTGAAGAAGCATGATTCAGGAAATGCATATGAGGTAAAATTGCCTACTGAGCTAAATATTTCACTAGTGTTTAACATTTTAGATCTGACAGAGTATCATGAAAGAGGTGTTGAAGATGCGATCACAACAGCACAGTGGAGTATTCCAGCAACTAGTTCAGACACTAATGAGATCGAAGATATACTGGACAGTCGTGTTGGCAGAAGCACAAGAAATAGAGCATATGAAGAATATTTGGTCAAGTGGAAAGGACAACCTGTTGAAAATTCATCATGGCTAACAAAGGAGGAGGTTAGCCCATCTTAATTTTCCTCTACACACCTGAGTCGTGATAGGGTCACTTCTCAAATTACCTCGGGTGTCTGATGTAAGAGTATCCTGGGTGTAAGAGCAATCTTGCATCACCCAAAAATATTTATGTTTTTGTATTCAATAAGGGCTATTTTGTGTAGAGCTACTATTTATGGAAAGTTATTATTTTTGATAATTTTTGTATGTTCTCAGAATGATCTGATTTCTTTCTTGGAGGTTCATTTTGGTCATATAAGTCTGCCAGTAAAGTTTTAATTGCCAGGTCAAGTGTACATTGGAAGATATTGAAGATTTTCGGTATTGGCAGTAGTGTACATAAACTTTGAACTCATTTTTGAAAGCTTTAGAGGCCCCGGATGAGGTCGAAAATTTGGGTGACGGGCACTTGCATGAGGCAAGCCTGTAGAGCACTTTTTGGCATTTCTGAAATGGGGTTATAATAGCCGATCGGGTCAACTGGTGATGACTTATGGTCTTCGAAAGTTGGGTCACCTGAAATGGTGGAAAATAATTTTCTTCAAAATTTCTGCTCGGGTTTCAAAGGTTATCTTAAGCCGACTATGATGTTAGAAAATTTAAAATAAAATAATTCTAAGTTTGGTCGGCCTTATTGGCTAAAATTTTGGAACCTTACTAGGCGGTGGAAAGTTGCCTATATAAGGAAGGCTATATTATTGTCTTAGGCAGTTCAAAATAGTTCTCGGTAGTAGATTTGGGTAATAGTTCGAGGCTTTGTCCTACAGAATATTGTAAGGGAATGCCCATGTGGTTTTGCATATTGTAATTCTGAAAGTTTGTAATTCCACATTTGTGGAGATAATAAGAAGCTAATTTTTTGTTCTTGCATATTGTTGTTATTTCTCTATTTCTGTTATGTGTTTGTGGTATTAAAGGGAGCACCCTTCATTAGGTGGTATCAGAGTAGGAGTTTTTGAGTTCGTAAACAGATCGCCAACTGTGAGGCAGTTTGCACTAGGACCGTGGCTAAGGTTTCAGCGCGCATCGCGAAAATGCCTCTACGAAGGGAACATGGGGGAAGAGCTGATGTTGTAACACCTGAGGTTAGAGAGCTCCAGAGACAAGTGCGAGCATTGCAAGAAGAGATTCGTAGAGGAATGAATCTCAATGTCAGAGATGAAAGTGAGGATGAAGCCGAAGAAAAATATCAAGAAGGAAAAGCCAAAATTGTGAACTAGAAGGAAAAAAGACTTTTTCGGACTATTTCCAAGATTGGGAAAAGACCTAAGATTAAGGTTCCTACATTTTCTAGAAATCTTAACCCAGAGGAATTGATCAACTGGATCAATGAATGTGAAAAATATTTTGAATATGAAGATGTTGAGGATCCTGATAGGGTCAAATTTGCGAAGGCCGGACTTAAAGGTCATGCAAAGATATGGTGGCAAGAGATTCAGTTGGAGCAAAATAGAAGGGGAAAGGAGAAAATCATGAGATGGGATCGGATGGTGGATAAATTTAAGTGACAGTTCATTCCTGTTGATTATGAGCTTGACGTACTGAAGAAAATGCAGAGTTTGAAGCAAGTAGGAAGATCTGTTTAGGAGTATACAGATGAGTTCTATCGACTTCTCATTAGAACAGGCCATGCAGAAGCTGATAAAGTGAAAGTTGCCCGATACCTTAATGGGTTAATGCCAAGCATTCAGGAGCTGAATTTGGTTCGAATGAACAGTATTGAAGAGGCATACCAGTTTTCCCTAAAAGTAGATGAAAAGCTGAACAAGAAGTTTCAGAGCAGACAAAACGGAAGAGATCGCGGTGGACGGTCATATGGTGGCCGAAATGAAGATTTGAAAAAGAAGGATGAGGCCAGTAGCAGTCAGAATCAGTGAGGAAATAATTCCAATCACTTCTAGGATCAGAATAATAGAGATTAGAGAGGAAGAGGAAGAGGACAAGGATCTGGAAGAGGTGGCTTCCGTGGAACATATTTTCACTATGGAGAAGAAGGTCATAGGGCATTTGAATGTCCTCAGCGCCAAGGTAGAATAGATAAGAGAAATAAAGGCTAGGCCAGAGTTGCACATGTAGATGAAGATGCCAGATCATCAAACTCTAAAGATGCTGAAAGAAGAGAAACGTTGATTAACAAAAGAGTCCATTTGAGTGGTGAGAATGAACCTGAAAAAAGGAGGAAACTGTTTCGCACTCGATGCAAGTATGAGGGTAAATGCTATGATGTGATTATTGATAGTGGAAGTACTGACAATTTGGTGTCAGAAGAGATGGTGACAAAGTTGAAGCTCAAGAGACAGAAACACCCACAACCATATCAGATTGCCTGGGTGCAGGATGACCACAAGGTCATGGTTAGTGAACAGTGCCTGGTAAAGTTCAAGATCGGTGGGTACCAAGATGAGGTACTATGTGATATCATCTCTATGGATGCATGTCATATGTTATTGGGTAGACCGTGGAAGTTTGACAGATGTGCTGTACATGATGGTCATGCGAATACCTATTCCCTGACAAAGGATGGAGTGTGACACAAGCTAAAGCCATTGAAGGAGACCGAAGAAAAGGTATGTGGTAATGCAAGAATAACATTTGTTGATGGAAGAAAATTCTTAGATGGTATGAGGCATGAGCATGTGTGTTTTACTTTAATTCCAAAAGTTAGTAAAGAAGAAGTAGAGGATGTACTTGTAGAGGTTGCAGATTTGTTGAATGAGTTTCAGGATATTGTATCTGATAATGAGACTGATGGATTATCACCGGTAAGGAAGATCAGTCATCAGATAGATTTGATTCCAAGGGCTAGTTTGCCAAACAAGGCAGCACACAGAATGACACCAGCAGAAAGTGAAGAGTTGAACAGACAAGTACATGAGTTATTGCAGAAGGGGTTGATTCGAGAGAGTCTGAGTCCCTGTGCTCTACCAGCGGTATTAGCACCAAGGAAGAATGGAGAATGGAGGATGTGTACAGATTCTAGGGCAATAAACAAGATCACAATCAAGTACAAGTTTCCATTGCCACGAATGGATAATATTATGGACTGTTTGAGTGGAGCTGTGTATTTCACAAATATAGATCTGAAGAGTGGATATCACTAAATTTGGTTCAGAGAAGGAGATGAATGGAAGACTGCCTTCAAGACAAAGGAAGGACTGTATGAGTGGTTAGTCATGCCTTTTGGGCTAACCAATGCACCGAGAACTTTCATGTGGCTCATGAACGAGGTTCTGAAAGAATTTCTGGGTAAGTTTGTCATTGTTTACCTAGATGATATTTTGATTTTTAGCAAGACATTGGAGGAACATATGATGCATATTCGTATGGTGTTTGAGAAATTGAGAGATGAGAAATTGTTGATTAATTTGAAGAAGTGCAGTTTTGTGAAGAAAGAGTTGGTGTATTTGGGGTTTGTAGTTTCAGGAGAAGGTCTAAAAATGGACCCAGAGAAGGTACAGGCTATCCTTGAATGGCCTACTCCAAGGAGTGCTACTGACGTAAGATCTTTTCATGGTTTGGCTAGCTTTTACAGAAAGTTTATTAAAAATTTTAGCAGTATTTGTGGACCCTTGACTGAAACAATGAGAGGGGATAGAAAAGAATTTAATTGGACTAATGGTGCAGAAAATAGTTTTCAATTGTTGAAATAAAAAGTTACAGAACAACCTATTTTAGCACTTCCAGATTTTAGTAAGGTGTTTCAACTAGATTGTGATGCTAGTGGTACTGCAATAGGAGCTGTTATGAGCCAAGAAGGTAAACATGTTGCTTATTTCAGTGAGAAGTTAAATGATGCCAAGAGGAAATATTATGTTTATGATCAAGAAATTTTATGCTATATTTCAGGCATTAAAGAAGTGGAGACATTATCTACTTCCTAAAGAGTTTGTTTTGTATACTGATCATCAAGCTTTGCAATATTTGAATAGTCAAAGAAAATTAAATCAAACGCATTTGAAATGGGTTGAGTTTTTGCAGAGTTATACATTTGTTTTGAAACACAAGAGTGGAAAGTCTAATAGGATTGCAGATGCTCTTAGCAGAAGACAAATATTGCTGACAGAAATGCAGATTGAAGTGGTTGGGTTCAAGGAACTCAAGAATTTGTATCTTGAAGATCCTGATTTTGGTGAATCTTGGAAAGCTTGTGCAGAACCTGTTACTCTAGATAGGACGAAATGGTTGGATTTCATCATCTAGGATGATATGCTATTCAGAGGGAGTCAGTTGTGCATTCCACAAAGTTCTATGATGGAGAATCTCATCAAGGAGAAGCATAGTGGAGGATTGGCTGGACATTTTGGTCATGATAAAACTTTTGCTTTGGTTGGTGAGAATTATTATTGACCACAATTGCAGAAAGATGTGAAAAAGTTTGTACAAAGTTGCAGAGTATGCCAGATGGTGAAAGGAGTGAAGCAGAATAGAGGGTTGTATCAGCCATTACCTATACTGGAGAAGCCTTGGGAGGATATCAGTATGGACTTTGTTCTTGGTTTACCGAGGACTCAGCAGGGACATGATTCAATTTTTGTGGTGGTTGACAGATTTTCAAAGATGGCACATTTTATTCCCTACAAGAAGACTAATGATGTTGTTCATGTAGCAGGATTGTTTTTAAGAGAAGTGGTGAGACTACATGGTTTGTCAAAGACCATAGTTTCAGATCGAGATACTAAGTTTGTTGGATATTTCTGGCGTACATTGTGGAAGAAGTTGAAGATAGATTTAAAATTCAGTTCATCACATCATCCACAGACTGATGGACAGACAAAGGTGGTGAATAGTAGTTTGGGAAATTTGCTGAGATGTTTGGTTGGAGATAAGCCAACAGGATGGGATTTGATTTTAGCGTAGGCAAAATTTGCATACAATAATTCTGTCAATAGGAGCACTGGTAAATCACCATTCCAGATTATATATGGAAGTAGTCCAAGAAATGCATCTGAATTGAGGAAGATAGATAAAGGAGAAATAAGTAGTGCTGAAGCTGAGGATTTTGCAGAACACTTGAAGAACATCCATGGGGAGGTGAGGAAGCATATTACCAAGATGAACGCACAGTATAAGGCTAAGGCAGATGAGAAAAGGAGGTATAAGGAATTTTAGGTTGGTGATGAAGTCATGGTTCATTTGCGAAAGGAGCAATTTCCGGTTAGTACATATAACAAGCTGAAAATGAAGAAGTTTGGGCCATGTAAGATACTGAAGAAGCATGATTCAGGAAATACATATGAGGTAGAATTGCCTACTGCGCTAAATATTTCAACAGTGTTTAATATTTCAGATCTGACAGAGTATCATGAAGGAGGTGTTGAAGATGCGATCACAGCAACACAGTGGAGTATTCCAGCAACTAGTTCAGACACTAAAGAGATCGAAGATATACTAGACAGTCATGTTGGCAGAAGCACAAGAAACAGTGCATATGAAGAATATCTGGTCAAGTAGAAAGGATGACCTGTTGAAGATTCATCATGGCTGACAAAGGAGGAGGTTAGCTGTCTTAGTTTTTCTCTACACACCTGAGTCGTGATAGGGTCACTTATCAAATTACCCTGGGTGTCTGATGCAGGAGCATCCTGGGTGTAAGAGCAATCTTGCATCACCCAAAAATATTTATGTTTTTGTATTCAATAAGGGCTATTTTGTGCAGAGCTGCTATTTATGAAAAGTTACTATTTTTGGTAATTTTCAGATGTTCTCAGAATGATCTGATTTCTTTCTTGGAGGTTCATTTTGGTCATATAAGTCTGCCAGTAAAGTTTTAATTGCCAGGTCAAGTTTACATTGGAAGATATTGAAGTTTTTTGGTATTGGCAGCAGGGTACAGAAATTTTGAACTCAGTTTTGAAGGCTTTAGATGCCCCGAATGAGGTTGAAAATTTGGGTGACAGGTGCTTGCGCGGGCCAAACCTATAAAGCGCTTCGTGGCATTTCCGAAATGGGGTTATAATAGTCGATCGGGTCAACTGGTGATGACTTATGGTCTTCGGAAGTTGGGTCACCTGAAATGGCAGAAAATAATTTTCTTGAAAATTTCTGTTCGGGTTTCAAAGGTTATCTTGAGCTAGCTATGATGTAATAAAATGTAAAATAAAATAATTCTAAGTTTGTTCGGCCTTATTGGCTAAAATTTCTAGAACCTTCCCAGGCGGTGGAAAGTTGCCTATATAAGGAAGGTTGTATTATTATCTTAGGCAGTTCAGAATAGTTCTGGGTAGTAGATCTGGGTAATAGTTCGAGGCTTTGTCCTATAGAATATTGGAATGGAATGCCCATGTGGCTTTGCATATTGTAATTCTGAAAGTTTGTAATTCCACATTTGTGGAGATAATAAGAAGCTAATTTTCTGTTCTTGCATATTGTTGTTATTTCTCTATTTCTGTTATGTGTTTGTGGTATTAAGGGGAGCACCCTTCATCAGGTGGTATCAGAGCAGGAGTTCTTGAGTGTGTAAATAGATCACCGACTGTGAGGCAGTTTGCACCAGGACCATGGTTAGTGTTTGAGCGCGCATCGGGAAAATGCCTCCACGAAGGGAATGTGGTGGAAGAAATGGTGTTGTAACACTTGAGGTTAGAGAGCTACAGAGACAAGTGCAAGCATTGCAAGAAGAGATTCACAGATGAATGAATCTCAATGTCAGAGATGAAAGCGAGGATGAAGCCGAAGAAGAATATCAAGAAGGAGAAGCTGAAATTGTGAACCAGGAGGAAGAAAGACTTTTTCGGGCCATTTCTAAGATTGGGAAAAGACCTAAGATTGAGGTTCCTACATTTTTTGAAAATCTTAACCTAGAGGAATTGATCGACTGGATCAATGAATGTGAAGAATATTTTGAGTATGAAGATGTTGAGGATCCTGATAGGGTCAAATTTGCGAAGGCCAGAATGAAAGGTCATGTGAAGATATGGTGGCAAGAGATTCAGTTGGAGTGAAATAGAAGGGGAAAGGAGAAAATCATGAGATGGGATCGGATGGTGGATAAATTGAAGCGACAGTTCATTTCTATTGATTATGAGCTTGACCTACTGAAGAAAATGTAGAGTTTGAAGCAAGCAGGAAGATCTGTTCAGGAGTATACAGATGAGTTCTATCGACTTCTCATCAGAACAGGCCATGCAGAAGCTGATAAAGAGAAAGTTGCCCGATACCTTAATGGGTTAAGGCCAAGCATTCATGAGGAGTTGAATCTGATTCGAATGAATAGTGTTGACGAGGCATACTCGTTTGCCCTAAAAGTAGATGAAAATTTGAAGAAGTTTGACAGCAGACAAAATGGAAGAGGTCGCGGTGGATGGTCATATGGTGGCCGAAATGAAGATCTGAAAAAGAAGGATGAGGCCAGTAGTAGTCAGTATCAGTGAGGAAATAATTTCAATCACTTCCAGGATCAGAATAATAGAGATCAGAGAGGAAGAGGAAGAGGACAAGGATCTGGAAGAGGTGGCTTCTGTGGAACATGTTTTCACTGTGGAGAAGAAGGTCATAGGGCATTTGAATGTCCTCAGTGCCAAGGCAGAATAGACAAGAGAAAGGAAGGCCAGGCCAGAGTTGCACATGTAGATGAAGATGTCAGATCATCAAATTTTGAATATGCTGAAAGAGGAGAAATGTTGATTAACAGAAGAGTCCTGTTGAGTGGTGAGAATGAACCTGAACAAAGGAGGAGCCTGTTTCGCACTCGATGCAAGTGTGAGGGTAAATGCTGTGATGTGATTATCGATAGTGGAAGCACTGACAATTTGGTGTCAGAAGAGATGGTGACAAATTTAAAGCTCAAGAGATAGAAACATCCACATCCATATCAGATTGCTTGGGTGCAGGATGACCACAAGGTCATGGTCAATGAATAGTGCCTGGTAAAGTTCAATATTGGTGGGTACCAAGATGAGGTACTATGTGATATCATCTCTATGGATGCATGTCATATGTTATTAGGTAGACCATGGTAATTTGACAGATGTGTTGTACACGATGGTCGTGCGAATACCTATTCCCTGACAAAGGATGGAGTGTGATACAAGCTAAAACCATTGAAGGAGACTGAAGAAAAGGTATGTGGTAATACAAGAATAACATTTGTTGATGGAAGAAAATTCCTAGATGGTATGAGGCATGAGCATGTGTGTTTTGCTTTAATTCCAAAAGTTAGTAAAGAAGAAGTAGAGGATGTACCTGTAGAGGTTGCAGATTTGTTGAATGAGTTTTAGGATATTGTATCTGATAATGTACCTGATGGATTACCATCGGTAAGGAAGATCAGTCATCAGATAGATTTGATTCCAGGAGCCAGTTTGCCAAACAAGACAGCACACAAAATGACACTAGCAGAAAGTGAAGAGTTGAACAGACAAGTACACGAGATATTGCAGAAGGGGTTGATTCAAGAGAGTCTGAGTCAATGTGCTGTACCAGTGGTATTAGCACCAAAGAAGAATGGTGAATGGAGGATGTGTATAGATTTTAGGGCAATAAACAAGATCACAATCAAGTACAGGTTTCCATTGCCATGAATGGATGATATTATGGACTGTTTGAGTGGAGCTGTGTATTTCACAAAGATAGATCTGAATAGTGGATATCACCAGATTTGGATCAGAGAAGGAGATGAATGGAAGACTACCTTCAAGACAAAGGAAGGACTGTATGAGTGGTTAGTCATGCCTTTTGGGCTAACCAATGCACCGAGCACTTTCATGCGGCTCATGAACGAGGTTCTGAAAGAATTTTTGGGTAAGTTTGTCATTGTTTACATATATGATATTTTGATTTTTAGCAAGACATTGAATGAACATATGATGCATATTCGTATGGTGTTTGAGAAGTTGAGATATGAGAAATTGCTGATTAATTTGAAGAAGTGCAGTTTTGTGAAGAAAGAGTTGGTGTATTTGGGGTTTGTAGTTTCAGGAGAAGGTCTAAAAATGGATCCAGAGAAGGTACAGGCTATCCTTAAATGGCCTACTCCAAGGAGTGCTACTGAGGTAAGATCTTTTCATGGTTTGGCTAGCTTTTACAGAAAGTTTATCAAAAATTTTAGCAGTATTTATGGACCCTTGACTGAAACAATGAGAGGGGATAGAAAAGAATTTAAGTGGACTAATGGGGCAGAAAAGAGTTTTCAATTCTTGAAACAAAAAGTTACAGAACAATCTGTTTTAGCACTTCCAGCTTTTAATAAGGTGTTTCAACTAGATTGTGATGCTAGTGGTATTGCAATAGGAGCTGTTATGAGCCAAGAAAGTAAACCTGTTGCTTATTTCAGTGAGAAGTTAAATGATGCTAAGAGGAAATATTCTATTTATGAGAAAGAATTTTATGCTATAGTTCAGGCATTAAAGTAGTGGAGACATTATCTACTTCCTAAGGAGTTTGTTTTGTATACTGATCATCAAGCTTTTCAATATTTGAATAGTCAAGGAAAATTGAATCAAACGCATTTGAAATGGGTTGAGTTTTTGCAGAGTTATACATTTGTTTTGAAACACAAGAGTGGAAAGTCTAATAGGGTTGTAGATGCTCTTAGCAGAAGGCAACTATTGCTGACAGAAATGCAGATTGAAGTGGTTGGGTTCAAGGAACTCAAGAATTTGTATCCAGAGGATCTTGATTTTGGTGAAGCTTGGAAAGCTTGTACAGAACCTGTTACTCTAGACAGGATGAAATGGTTGGATTTCATCATCTAGGATGATATGCTATTCAGAGGGAGTCATTTGTGCATTCCACGAGGTTCTATGAGGGAGAATCTCATCAAGGAGAAGCATAGTGGAGGATTGGCTGGATATTTTGATCGTGATAAAACCCTTGCTTTGGTTGGTGAGAATTATTATTGGCCATAATTGCAGCAAGATGTGAAGAAGTTTGTACAGAGTTGCAGAGTATGTCAGATGGTGAAAGGAGTGAAGTAGAATACAGGGTTGTATCAGCCATTACCTATACCGGAGAAGCCTTGGGAGGATATCAGTATGGACTTTGTTCTTGGTTTACCGAGGACTCAGCGGGGACATGATTCAATTTTTGTGGTGGTTGATAGATTTTCAAAGATGGCACATTTCATTCCTTCCAAGAAGACTAATGATGTTGTTTATGTAGCAGGATTATTTTTCAGAGAAGTGGTGAGACTACATGGTTTGCCAAAGACCATAGTTTCAGATCGAGATACTAAGTTTGTTGAATATTTCTGGCGTACATTGTGGAAGAAGTTGAAGACAGATTTGAAGTTAAGTTCATCACATCATCCACAGACTGATGGACAGACAGAGGTGGTGAATAGAAGTTTGAGAAATTTGCTGAGATGTTTGGTTGGAGATAAGCCAACAAGATGGGATTTGATTTTACCGCAGGCAGAATTTGCATACAATAATTCTGTCAATAGGAGCACTGGTAAATCACCATTCTAAATTGTATATGGAAGTAGTCCAAGAAATGCATCTGAATTGAAGAAGATAGATAAAGGAGAAATAAGTAGTACTGAAGCTGAGGATTTTGCAGAACACTTGAAGAACATCCATGGGGAGGTGAGGAAGCATATTACCAAGATGAACGCATAGTATAAGGCTAACGCAGATGAGAAAAGGAGGTATAAGGAATTTCAGGTTGGTGATGAAGTCATGGTTCATTTGCGAAAGGAGCGATTTTCGGTTGGTACATATAACAAGCTAAAAATGAAGAAGTTTGGGCCATGTAAGATACTGAAGAAGCATGATTCAGGAAATGCATATGAGGTAGAATTGCCTACTGAGCTAAATATTTCACCAGTGTTTAACATTTTAGATCTGACAGAGTATCATGAAGGAGGTGTTGAAGATGCGATCACAGCAACACAGTGGAGTATTCCAGCAACTAGTTCAGACACTAAGGAGATCGAAGATATACTGGACAGTCATGTTGGCAGAAGCACAAGAAACAGGGCATATGAAGAATATCTGGTCAAGTGGAAAGGATGACCTGTTGAAGATTCATCATGGCTGACAAAGGAGGAGGTTAGCCATCTTAGATTTTCTCTACACACCTGAGTCGTGACAGGGTCACTTCTCAAATTACCCCGGGTGTCTGATGCAGGGGCATCCTGGGCGTAAGAGCAATCTTACATCACCCAAAAATATTTATGTTTTTGTATTCAATAAGGGCTATTTTGTGCAGAGCTACTATTTATGGAAAGTTACTATTTTTGGTAATTTTCGTATGTTCTTAGAATGATCTGATTTCTTTCTTGGAGGTTCATTTTGGTCATATAAGTTTGCTAGTAAAGTTTTAATTGCCAGGTCAAGTGTACATTGGAAGATATTGAAGATTTTCAATATTGGCAGCAGGGTACAGAAACTTTGAACTCAATTTTAAAGGCTTTAGAGGCCTTAGATGAGGTCGAAAATTTGGGTGATGGGCACTTGCATGGGTCAAGCCTGTAGAGCGCATCGTGGCATTTCCGAAATGGGGTTATAATAGCCGATTGGGTCAACTGGTGATGACTTATGGTCTTCGGAAGTTGGGTCACCTGAAATGGCGGAAAATAATTTTATTCAAAATTTCTGTTCAGGTTTCAAAGGTTATCTTGAGCCGACTATGATGTAATAAAATGTAAAATAAAATAATTCTAAGTTTGGTCGGCCTTATTGGCTAAAATTCTGGAACCTTCCCAGGCGGTGGAAAGTTGCCTATATAAGGAAGGCTGTATTATTGTCTGAGGCAGTTCAGAATAGTTCTGGGTAGTAGATCTGGGTAGTAGTTCGAGGCTTTGTCCTACAGAATATTGTAAGGGAATGCCCATGTAGCTTTGCATATTGTAATTCTAAAAGTTTGTAATTCCACATTTGTGGAGATAATAAGAAGCCAATTTTCTGTTCTTGCATATTGTTGTTGTTTCTCTATTTCTGTTATGTGTTTGTGGTATTAAGGGGAGCACCCTTCATCACATTATATTTGTCTAGATGAACAAATCTATTCTTATCACCTGTCATGTGATGTGAACAACCACTATCTATAATCTAGTCTTTCCTTATATCTGCTTGGAAAATTAGTGCTAGCTCTTGTTCCTCTTTCTCATCTTTGTGAATTGACTTATCATTTGTTTTATCTATCATAGCAATGAATCCAATTTTTTCTTCACCTGATTCTTCATCTAAAACTCCATCTCTAGCATAGTAACATTATTTAGAGTACTTAGGCTTGTAATCTTTTTTGAACTTTTTAGCTCCAATAGGACACTTAGATGCAAAGTGACCGATCTTATTACATGAAAATAACTTAAATGGTAACTGACCTTCATATTTTCCTTTTCCTTTCTTTTCTCTTTTGGAAATCATAGCAATAAAATCATCTAAAGTTTTTTCTTCATCATCATCATCAAAATTACCAGAGGTTTTTGCAAATTGCTTACCATGAACTGTTGCTTTGAAGGCTGTTTCACTTTTTGGTTCTGTCTTCAATCTTGAAATTTCAAAAGTAGAGATTTTGATGATCAAGGTCTCTCTCTTGAAATTATATGTAAGCTTGTTGGCATTAAGTATATTTGTCATTAGTGGCAACACTTATGTAGACTCTATGTGCTTACTGAGTTCATCTAGAAGAATAGTGTTTACCAAGCAGACCGAGCTTCGCAGTGCTTACCGAGTTATCATTATCAAGTGATGAGATGAGCAGTGTTTACTGAGTGACACTATATCTATCGAGTCTCTAGTGTATACCGAGTTTGAAACTATGACCGAGTGGTTAGTATGGACCAAGCCTCCACTCCTACCAAGAGCATGATGATGTCGAGTATTGTAGTGGATGCCGAGTATCAGAAAGTCACCGAGTTAGTTTACAGGAACTTTGTAACTATATTTGGGCTAACTCAGTAATACTTGTGTTGACTTGTATTTTAGCAGCCGACTTTGTAATTATTTTGGATTGATATACAAGAAATGTTTTGTATCATATCAAAAGTGTAGTAATGTGTGAAAAAGAGAAGAAAGGTGGAGATAGGTGAATTACAAAGGGCTACAATAGTATAAGGAGTAGCAGTGACATATCTATCATAGAAGGTGATCAGTACATCAAAGAATCTCAATCAGCAAGTATAGTTGCAAGTAAGAGATCTACTATTTCATCCTAACAGGTGAATCAGCTTGAAATCCTTTAACAGGGTAGACTTAACAGTCTTTTATAAAATCTCTTAACTGAGTGCATACTTCATTGTATGTTTGTAAATCCTCTAACAAGGTGGACCTAGCAGTCCTAATTGCTCCTAACAAGGCAGATCATCATAATTGATCATTGTAAGCCTTAACCGGCCAACTTTATACTGTAGTATTGAAGTTTTGTGGGTATCATCCCCACCCCAATTTTACTTTCTATTTGGAAGGTTTCTGGGTAACCAAATCTCTGTGTTCAAAGTGTTATGAATGTTTTATTCTTTCTGTTACTCATGCATGCAGTTAGCTTATTGATATAAATGTTATTTGGAATATTGTCAAGATCAACAATTTGTAAAAAAAGTTTTGAAGTTACTGATTCACCCCTCCCCTCTCAGTAACTTAGCTAGTCTTGAATATTTCCAACAAAGCTGTATGGTCTCATCAAGGATGTTGATCTTGTTTTCATAGTCTGATGTGAGAGTAGTCATCAAATTGTCCATCATGTCTTCTTCTGAAATCTCTCCACCATTGTTTTTGATTCTAGCAACTACTTCATTGATCCTTTGATTATAAGCTCTCATGTTTTCATTAGGCAACATCTCTAATGCATTATATCTTTTCTTCCATATTTTTCTACGTGCATCTTTTGCTTTTTTGTCACCTTCAAACATGTCTTCTAGGTGCTTCCATATCTTATGGGTAGTGTCTACTTTCTTTATCTCTGAAAATTCACTATCAGATAGGGCACTGATAAGGGATTCTTTAGCTATAGCATTCTGATGAAACAATTCCTTTTGTCTTTCAGTAGCATCATCCTTTCCAAGATCTTCTAGAGTAGGAATCTTGGTTGCTTTGATAGTTACATCAAAAACTTCAAAAGTAATGCATTGCAAATGAGTCACCATCTTGTTCTTCCAATCAAGATAATTCTCTCCATCAAACTTAAGAATTTATTTTATGAAGTATGGCATCTGATCAACCTCAAGCTGTTAAAATTTCTCTCTAAGGAACTTGGCTCTAATACCAATTGTTAGGAATAGTCCCAAGAGATAATTGAGAGGGGGGGGGGGGGTGAATCAGTTATCTGTAAGATTCAATTCTTTATCCAATTAAGTATACTTAAAAATTAAGCATAAACACAATGAAAGAACACATGAACACAACACCAATATTTTGGTTACGGGGAAACCCAAATAGGTAAAAACCCTGGTGGGAATTGACACCCACTAATATTCTATAATAGTGTATTATGATCCTTGCTAGAAGATCCTTTACCCTGTTAGGAGTAGCTTTACAATATATGAAGTATAGTAGACCTGGTCAAGGGTCAGACACTGTTAGGAGTATTTTATAATTGTCCCTATTAGGGGATAGGATGCACTATCCAAGAGCTCACTGCTCAAAGGGGCGAAGGCTACAACCTTCTGAATAATAGATACACACTATATCTAGATCTTGGTGAACTACGCTTAGACCTGCTTGTCTGGATCAGTTCCAATGTATAGAACAAGTACTCTACTTGGTCACATTGACCTTCTTCTAATGGTTCCACACTTCGCACACTCTGATTTTCTCTTCATAACCATTAACCACACTCCAACAATCTTAATTAACTGCCTATCAATATCTTTCCTCTAAATGATATGATCATGTCAGCCTATTAGAACAAACTTGAAATCATATTAGAGAAACCATAAAAAACTCCAACAAACATTATGTCAGCTCTGCTATGCATGTAACACATTTTGTGACCTGTCTAATTAAGATAATTGTAGATGCACGCTACACACTGTCGGCTCTACCAAAACAACTAAAACTTTCCCCTCAATCTGAATTAACTTATGCACTCTTAGCTAAACATCAATAACTCATCTCCAAGCTTAACTCCAAGGGTGCATATCCTAAAGATAGGCGCAACTCTGGAACTACTAAAATCTATGGTAGCTCTTCTGAATAATCATAGGAAACTGCTACTATCGAAATAACTACTGCATAACTTCACTTGCATTTATCATCAGACTATGCATCCATGAACTTAACATAACTAACATGTCTACAACATATATTTGAGTGTGCATGCCCATAGGAAAAATGCACTAACAACCATACACAGAACACTGTCTTTAACTCTGTCAAGAACACTATTGACACAAGCTACTATATATAACTGTTTGTACTCACATTCAACCTTTACACCCATGATATCATGTCCATGCAACATATACTAAAGGATTACTATATAAGACTTCCACACATGATACTTTCCATATGTTGTCATCAATGAAAAATATATAGTCAGTACTGGTCTGCTTGTAAATCTCCAACAAAATTTCTCATGTAAAGGAGTTAGAGAGAGCTAGATTAGAGATCCTTGTTGTACTTCAATAGAACTGAATTTGGTATAAGGTAGATACTATTATCCAATTCAAAAATACTTTAGATCTTTGTAGTGATCAAATTGTAAGGCAGTGATCCTCCTTAGGGTTGTATCTTGAGGATCTTTATTTGAGTAGTTGGCTCTAGGAAGTGAGCCTGAAAGAATGTGCATATATTCCCCATACATTGTAATAGCTTTATACTTCTAACAAGGTATTTACTTATTTTGGGTAATCATCCCCACCATGCTTTTTTTCCTAACAAATTTTTCTACGATAAAAATCTTGTGTCAAATTGTGTGGATATAATTTTGATTTGTGGATGCATGCATGTTTCATATTTCACTTAAATAGATCAGAATTAAGTTATTCAAGTTTAAGGTTCTTTTTGAACTACGGGCTTGAAGTTTGAAGTTTGGGGAACTACTAATTCACCCCCTTTCTTAGTTGTCTAGTACACCATTATCAACACAGTGATTGTTCCAAGTGACAATGAAGAGGAAGATCAGAAAGGTGTTGACGAATATAGAAGGAAACTATGAGTATTTATGTGCAAACTACTACATGTGAGAACCATGTTTCTCTTCCTATCTCATAAAATGGAGTTTCTATGTCAATTGAAAATATTCCTACTATGTTGAGTTAGTTAGGAGGATTGAAAATTGTTGAAGATATGTTCCATCATATGATTTGGATATTTTTTAGTTTCTTCAAGAGAATCTTGGGGTTTTTACCCCTCCTTGTAGCTTTATACATTAGAGTGGTACATCTATCCATGGGGATATTTATACTTATTATTATTTTTGGACTAATTCTAGTGGATATTATAAGGGTTGTGCAGTAGTATGTATGATTTTGGCCTTTTTCCTCAATAGAAAAGTGGGAAAAAGATAAGGAAATGTAAGGAAAATATTTATTTGATAATGTGCTCAGGAATGTTTTGGTTATTTCGATAAGGGGCATTTGATAGTGATTGATATCTTAGTGAAACATTTTTGGTGGTTGTTTGGGTCATAATTGACAAAGGGGGAAATTATTGGAAATATATGTTTGGTTGTTATTGTCTATTATAATTGTTATCATTGATGTAAAACACTGTGGTCTAGAGATGTTTGTGGTTTCTCAGACACTGTGGTCCAAAATTATTTATAGGTGGCATGTTCAAATATATTTAAAGATGTAAAGTTGTGTATTGGAAATGCTAGTTCTTATAAACCTATAAAAAATGGAATATAGGTGTGTATTCAGTCCTACATAACAATCAAATATGGTTATGTATTCAATGCTATAGAATAGTAAAGGATAAGTATGTATTAAGAACAATGGAAGATAGGTATGTATTCTGGAGATTGTCAGAATAATGTTTGTTAATAATTTAGATTTATTTTCTTAGGTTCATAATCCAATGATTATGTTTGGATGTTAGTGGTTCAGTAAAAGAGCGATGTAGTTGAAGATGATAGTTATTCAACTGTGTTTTTTAGAAGGTTTCTATTTTGGGAATCAATGTTGAAGATATGCAAATGCGATTTGAATTATTTTTTGTTCTTGGTCTTGGTTGTGGTATTTCCTAGTGATCTAGAAAATATTCCCAATGATCCAAAACATGTGTCATTATGTGTTGCAACAATCATTAGTTTGTGATCCGGTCCAGAAATGTGTTGTGATGACTTCTATCATGGACTATTTTCAAGTTATATGAATTCTAAGGTGGTGAGTAGATCTCAAAATGGTATGTGGAGATCAAGATACTACTACTAAGTGATGTGGTTCATAGGTAAGTGTGTTACTAAAGATTTGATATGCCCATGGAAGTTCTTCCAACAAATGTGGATGTGACATTGTGCTATGTGTAGTATGTTCATGGTCCCTTGTTCTCCTAGAGTGAATCATACTTCATATTTTTTCTCCGAGTGTTGCATTTAATATTTATCTCTTATCCAAATGGGTTCTTCCTATGTATGACCTATGTATTTAATTTTTATCTCTTATCTAGTTGGGTCTAGGTTAGGTATTATCTATGTTTTGGTTTGGATTCTTTTGGCATGGGACCTTATTGTAATTTGTTGTTAACATGGATGACTTGTAACTTAATTAAAATATGATTTTAGCATGGTTGGCCTTGTTGTAAACTCTAATGATCTATCTTGTATATAAGTACACTATGTGCTTTATAAAAATGTAAGAGTGAGTGTAGTGTGAAAATTAGTGAAGATCTATAGGAAGAGTTTCAAAATAGAAGAGATCAGTTTATGTGGTTTCTATGGAAGAGAAGGAAAGACAATAATAGTGTATTTTTTAGGTTCATAATATTGTACAGATCAATTTCATTATCAGGAGAATTTCACTTTGTCTATTTTGAAGAGTTGTATGTACCTTGTTCCTAGGATAGTGAGTCTTGGGTGCACAAGTTCTTTGTAGTATATTTTTACTTTGGTAGTGATCCTCTATTGGAAAGTACAGAGTGGTGAGCTGCTATTTGTATTCAAAGTTGTATTGGATGCAAGCGTATGAATGTAAATCTAAAGAAGTAAGCTCCCTCTATATTTGTAATAAGACTATATACATTAGTGAATTATCTTAGTGGGAAAGTGCTTACTATGGTTTTACCCAATATGGGTTTTCTATTTATAAAATCTCGGTCTTCATGTTTTGTTGTTTTAGTTAATTATTTACTTAATGTTTTATGTGGTGACTATTGAAGCTAGTTGATTACTCAAGTGAGAATTTGGTTTATGTTGATTCACCCCGCCCTCCCTCTCAGCATCTGTAGTGTGTTCAAACTCATCTAACTCAACAATGCTATCTTTCACATCCATATATTAAGGTGACCCAACATCAAATTTAATTTTTCTAAATTCAAAAAAATAAAATGTTAGTTGTGTATTCTCTTGTCTCTCTATTGTTTTTCAAGCTTTTTCCTCATGTAGATTTTTTTATATATGTTTCATACCTTCATTCTCTTCTATTTTTTTGCAACTCTATTTTCTAGGATGTTCAAGGCTCTATTATTACAATATTTTATTTATATCTCTCTCTTGCACAAATAGATTCACCTACAAACATTTGTTTGTCACTAATGATCAAAATAATTATGGAAATCATTTTTACACATGTTCTTTTCTTTCCCCTTTTATTTATTCATACTCTCCTCTAGAACATATAATCTTGTAGAAATTTCTACACACTTTTCTTGAAATCTCTTCCAACTTACTCCTTCCAACATCTTTTCTCTTCTCTCAATATTTTTTTTTTAAAAGCCTTACCCAAGGAAAAATCTATAATCTTCCTCTCTATAATTTTTTCAAACACTTCTCTCACACTATTAATCTACAATCACATGTCCTACAATAAAATTCAAATCCTCAACTACCATTACAAAAATTCTAGAAGATGATTCCTCTACCCGCTCTCTCTTAGTGGTGAAATTCTACACCTTATATTCATACTTATTTCTAATGAAGGACAATTGACATGATCACCATTAAGAGTTAGTATATTTACACAATCCATAGAATAAAAAAATAGTTCTTTTTTATTCTGATCATGTAAAAATTTGTACATAATCAGAATCTAGAAGAACTAATTTCTTATGCTCACCATTATAATACACCCACAAAAAAAACTTATACTCTACACACTTCACATCCCAATAAGACCATATATGTTCTAATATCATTTGGTGTAAATTGAAAATCAAGAATTCTAAAATAGAGAACCCAAATAAAATTGTAATAAAGATATTTAATTGCATAAATTCCCAAAACTTGTATACACAAGTTTTCTCAAGAAAAAAATTGCATGGAAATTTGGACTAGCAATTAAAGGGATATTTTAACAAAAACATATACAATCAAAGATATGTCATTCATCTATAGGAAGACAACTGAAGGAAATTTTAAGACCAATAAACACCTAATTTATTTCATGACAATAACCTTCTAAAATCTTAACTAAAGTGTTGTGAATGCTCAAAAATCTCTCTGGAACTTCAAATTTTTAGTGCCCTTTCTATCCACCTCCTACACTCTTGAAACAAATTTTTTTTGAGTATCTTCTTTCTCCTCATTGAAAATAAATTACCCAAGATCCAAACTATGGTCATGTAAATATTATTGTGACTCTTGCAACAAATTAGAGAGAAAATTCAACTTTAAATAAATTTTGTAGCTTCCTCAAGATCTTGACAATTCTACCTCTATAACTCCTCAATTTGGCACCCAAGAAAAAGGATATCCATTAGTGGGAATTGTATTCATCATGAAATTTTAAATTACATGAAAATAGCCATAAATAATTTTTGGTCATTGGATTTCAAGCTTATAATAATTATTCATATGCACTTTATGTATTAGCAATAATATGGTTTTGGGAGCTAACACATAAAAAATGAATGCATAGGCACAACCTCTTAATTCATCTTATGATTTGATATTTGAAATATTAAATTTTACAATCAATCTAATTTTTGAAGTTAAATTATTTCTTGAGTACAAAAACAAGAATCGGATACTTTGAGGAGTTCTGGCTAGAAATGGGGAGGAACCTAGACTTTCTGATGAAAATGATTCTCAAAGAACTTGTGGAGATGGAATGGGTGCTGAATTACTAGAGGGCCGAAGGATTTAACATTTCTGAGGAATTCAATGAAGAAGAATTAAGTAATGTGAGGATCATGGTGACTTCCATAAAAATATCTCACATAGTATTAATGATGACATGGTAGATGAGGATACCATCATCATCCTAAAATGCAACGGAGAAGAATAGAGCTACAACTTTGTCAACAAGAAGTAAAATCGTATCTTATGATCAGAAGATGAAGAAAATTTTGGTTTTTGTGAAGGTCCCTTTACTTTTTCATTTATACAAAGAAGAGCTACTACCTTCCTCAAATATAAAGGACTTCTTAGGATTTAACAACATACAATTTCTTTTAAAATAGCATGTGGTTAAATATTGTATTAAGCTAGAAAATTTTTAAATGATGATATAAAAGGACTGATATGTATAGGTTTAATATAGTAGTTTCAGTTGTATGAAAAGTGAGTATATTTTTTAAATTAATTAATGGCATATTTACAGTGGAATATGTTTGGCTTTCCCCTTCTTTATGCATTTTTTCTTTTTGTGGACCAAAACAATGAGTTTAATTCAAAATGTTGTTGGACTTTCTCAACAATTATGAAATAAAAGTAGGAAATTGATTAAAAACCCTATAGTAGACTTTCATATCATAGAACACAACCAAATTCTTTCTAACAAATGAAATAAAGAAAAATGGAAGCTCTCCTTAGTATTTTAGGTAGCCCTTTATAGGGAAAGGAGACCAAGAGTCTTATTCAATTAATATCCCTCTTCTTAGGTTTCTCTAGTAAAGGACATCTTCGTATCTTACCTCCTCTTTATTTTTGAAGGGGTTTCCCCCTTTTTCGTCGGAGTATTTCCTTATAATCAAGAATAATCCTTTCTAAGACTGATGTTTAAGGAACCCACAATGTCATTTGGAATTCTAATAATCAAGCTTCATTAAGATCCTTTAGAAGTCGTATCGATGGTATGCTTTCTTTTTAGCAATGAAGAAGGATACATGGTCCCTATTTAAACAATTGATCATGAATCCTTCCTACCAAAACCCCTTGTCAAATGGTTTCCTACCTAATATGTTGACCCTAATTAAATTAGTAAGTTATAGACCCTAGAATGCTTTCAAAGGGTAAATAATAGTGAGAAAACTCAGAACTACTATGCTAAATATGCATCCCCTAATCCCGAGAGTAGTATTTTGCATACTACCTGTATGGAATTCCTCACCAATGAAGATAGGTATAGGGTAAATATGAAGATACCTACAATGTTTATTGCAATAACTACTTAGATGGATCATGAGAAGGAAGAAATTGGTAGGTTGTGTTCTTGCATTTTCAAAAGGAGATTCCTTGGAAACCTAGATAAGGTTATCCAAAACATTAGAAAGGACTTCACGATACCAAGACCTAGATTTATGAAATGCCTATGCTAGATGGAAGACCAGTCCCCTCCTCCCCCATATTGGTAACAAATGATGTCAATGTACACTACGAACAAGAGTCCCAATCATAAAGAGAAATCTTGACTTCCTTATGATATTTATGCATGTGAGAATAACAAAGTAGGAGAAGTGGTTCCATCTATATTGGCATGAGGATGAGGTAGGGGAAATTGATAGAGATTTTTTTAGTGACACATAGTTGGTGGATCTAGTGGAAGTGTGGCTAGAGGAAGGGAAAAATAGGAAGAAGATAAAGAAAAGGAAGAATATCTTACTAGATCCTGATACCCAGGTGGAGAAAAATGATAGTGGAAGTAACTAAGATTAATATGATTTCTTTTTCCTGAAACATGTTAGATCTTAGAAATATCTTATACTTCTATCTAATAAAGGATATTTTTTTTTAAACAAATAGGATTACAGTAATCTAGTGATGTAATTTTATTGATTGTAATCCCAGGCAAGTGTAGAAGCTACTTAAGAAATATCATTAATAAAAATAAATTGGAGATTAATAGAAACTCTGAATGTTCATATTTAATATTAGAAAAATTTTTGTAAGATGAAGAAAAGATATAAGCATAAAGCTATATTAGATCTCTGATTGCACTTTGAAAGTGGAAAGTGTGAAAGTCTCCTTGATTTATAATATCCTTCAAGTATTTGGTAGGAAAGCATATCTGCTAGACTTCACCCTAACTGGTTCTTATATAAGCCAAGGGTCAATTTAAGGATATTTTCTAAATTAACAATTGATTCAGTACCGGGAAGACTAGCTAGTTGTAGAATTTTAACATCACCAACATCATAAGGTCCCACTACATAAAATTTTGTGAAATAGATATAGATATAAATGTATGTAAATATATAAATAACACAGCTATATATATAAATATATTAATACAAATAAATAAATCAACAATAACATTGAATTTAGCTACAAATCATCCATACAAAGAACACAAGCTAAAAATCAATAAATACCTTCAAATAGGTTAAGTATGGCTTCTATCTTACTATTGTTGAAACAATAAGATCAAAGCATATTAACATTTGAGATTTGGAAGGTAAAATATGAGAATAACATACATAATAAATGAGGATGAATAAATATTTTCTCTCCAAAGGCCTTCTGATCATTATTAGATCGTCATAAGGAAAGAAAGTTATAAAGAAGGCTTCTTATGTTTAGAATATATTCTAATAAAGACCAAAGATGTTAGGACAAGGCTATACGGATAAATAGTTTACTGAGTAATTCTACATCCATGATGGAGAAGAAAAACATAATGCTATGATTATTTTAAGATATATTCTAATCAATAAGTAAAGAAAGTCAATACCAAAACATAGTCATAGTAGAGAAAAGTTGATTTCTAAATTATTGCTATGTTAACTTCTCTTGAATGATTTGTTTTCATCTCATCAAAGGCTTGAGAAGTCTAATGAGAAGATATCTATGTGTGTAATATTTGGATCATTATTAGAAAACTATCAATGGTAAAAAATAGAAAACATGGTGTGTCCCTATTTAATTATTTTATCTAGATAAGGACTAATTACTGCAAGGGGATCAATTGGTCAAGGGAGTTTTATGGTAAATATGTCCTCAGGTCTTAAAGATGTATAGGGACTTGGATAGTCCCTTGAAACTAGAATGAACCAGAATTACCATGCAAGGATTAGTATTAGGATCCTAGATAACTTATCTTGATCTCTAGAAATTTTAAGAAAGGGTCTCATTTACCATGCTCCATTCTCCCTTCAAGAGCTTGTGATGCAAAATGTGTTTCTCCTAATCTCACTTGGTATTTATAAGAAATGTTAATAAAATACCGAAGTTAAGTTTAAAAGAATAAAGTCAATCTCATAAGTCTTAAGTGGTAGGAAACAATAAGCTATATACAAAACCACATATGTTGATAGTATCTAATATTTTCCATAATATATTCAAATATAAGACATACTTATACAGATATATATATATATATATATATATATATATATATATATATATATATATATATATATATATATATATATATATATATATATATATATATATATATATATATATATATATATATATATATATATATATATATATATATATATATATATATATATATA
>BSBK01011783.1:0-69927 GCA_027943335.1 Chamaecyparis obtusa
CCATTAACATAATATTACTCCTAAAACACCCTAACCGTAACCATAACCCTACCATTGAACCTAGGTCATATGCTAAGGTTAACTATGATAGCAATTGTCACTTAGGGTTAGTATGATAGTATGATACTAATTATCACTTAGGGTTAGAAAGAGAGAGAGAGTTATAAAACTGACCATAATTATAACCCTAAACCTAACCCTAACCCTAACCCTAACCTTAAACTCTTATTGTAAACTTTATCTTAACCTTCCCTCCAATCTTAATCATATGCATGTACCCTAATATGAACCCAAATAAACTATAATCTAAATACTAACCCTAATCATAATTATAACCCTAACCCTTAATTATAGTTAATTATAATTGTTAACATCATAATACTAATTGTAACCATTAACATAATATTAGTCCTAACTTTAAACCGTTCACCCTAAGCATAACCATAACCCTACCAATGAACCTAGGTGATATGCTAATGTTAACTATGTTAATGACCCTAATTCTGACGCTAGCCCTAAAACTAACCTTAACCATAATAGTATCAATAACCGTAATACTAACACTAACCCAAGCATATAGATTAAAATTAATATAATATCCCAACCTTCTCTCTAACCTTAACAATGACAATTAATTAAATACTATGTGCCACACCCTTTAATAAAGTCTGACAAACTAGTCTATGTATTTGTTAATGCCAATTGTTGACTTTGACTACTCACAAATGTGTATCCTCTATAATAATTGGTGTTTATAATAAGTGCATTCCTTAGTTTGATTGCTTGGAATGACTCAACATATCACCAATCCTCCTTCTACGTAATGGCTTGATGACTATACTTAATTATTTTTGTAAACACTTGATCAGGTGTATAAGATGCACAATATCTCCAAGAACTCTAGATTCATTCTATAGCGGTGTTTTCAATAGTTCTTTGTCATTTCTAGGTAGAGTAAATATTCTATTTACCTTTCTAATGCTAGAAGAAGATTCATATGGAAAAGGAGCTCATGGTGTAACTCTTACTACCAATTGCACCCAGTATTTAGCAAACGTGTTTATCCCTAATCTCAGGTCTGGTCTCTTCTATATTGATTTTGGCATCAAGTTTTGTCATCTTCTTCATTGTGTTCAGGTCTAGCTCCTCCTATATAAAGACAGAAATAATAATAGAAGTATTTGGGTTTCTACACAAACTCATCCTAATATTGGGTTGGTATTCACTAAATGATCCTCATCACACTACAAGTATATATTCAGTACTTCCTGGAAGCTACACTGTCTATTTTAGAGGAGTAAATAAGGTTTTTAGTTTAATTCTAAAATCTTGTATTCATCATTTAGTTGAAATTATCATTTATTGATATTTAGAAGGGCACATCATGAAGATTTTACCAAAGAATAAATTCTAAAAAATAACTTTTATTGCAGCTCCATGTAAAAGAAATATTACAAATGGCTGAATATATAAAATTCATAGCCATAGGAAAAACAAGAAAGAAAACTAGATACATAATTATCTAGAGAGGTTTTATGTGCTAAGAAATAAAACTAAAAAAACAAAGAAAAACTAAATTCTAAATATAAATATGCAAATATTTGGACATTCCTTATTTCCATAAAAATAAATAAAACAAACTAAAAAACTCTTCAAAAAATGTTTTTCCAACATCATTTATCCACATACTCCCCCTCGATGCTGAGAGGGCTAACAATTCAATCTCTGAGTGTCAAAAACTGATCCTTTGCAACCACCTTCGTGAAGATATCTGCTATGTGTGCCTTTATGTTGATATATTTCAATTCAATTGCATTCTTTTGTACCAAATCTCTAATGAAGTGTTGTTTCAAATCAAAGTGTTTGGTCCTGCTATGATGAACAGGATTCTTGGCCAATTTAATGACACTAATGTTGTCACAAAAAATCACAGTAGGCTGAACCTGAATCTCACCAATTTCTTCAAGAAGCTTTCTAAGCCATAAAGCTTGTGTGCTTGCTAAAGTGACTGCAACATATTCCGCTTCTGTAGAAGAGAGAGAAACCATACTTTGCTTCTTTGAACTCCATGTGATTAAACCAGAGCCCAAAGAAAAACAATTACCAGATGTAGATTTCTGATCATCCAAACTACCTCCCCAATCGGAATCACTAAAGCCAACAAGCTCAAATTTTTTAGAAGAATAGTGAATTCCAAAGTCGAGAGTGTTTCTCACATACCTCAAAATTCTCTTGGCTGCCTTCATATGTTCTTCTAATGGATTTTTCATATACCTTGAAACCAATGAAACTGAGTAAGCAATATCAGGCCTTGTGTGAGTTAGAAACATCAAACTACCAACAATATTTTTATATGATGTCTTATCAACAATATCAGCACCATCATCTCTACATAATACAACTCCATGAGCAATTGGAGTAGAAAGAGGTTTACAATCAGCCATATCAAATTTCTTTAGCATATCCTTTGCATACTTTGTTTGACAAACAAAAATTTCATTTTCACATTGATAAACCTCCATTCCCAAAAAATACTTCATGAGACCCAAATCTTTCATTTCAAATTCATTCATCATAGCAACTTTGAATTCCTCTTTCATCTTAGAACAACTACCTATATATAACAAATCATAATATCATTACCTTCTTGCTTGTAATAAAGGGTAGGTTCACTCTTACTTCTTTGAAAGCCATTCTTCTGAAAATATCCATCAATCTTTGCATACCATGCACGTGGTGCTTGCTTGAGGCCATACAAAGTCTTCTTTAGCTTATAAACATGATCTTCTTTTCCTTTAACTTCAAAACCTTGTGGCTGTCCCACATATACTTCCTCTTCTAAGTACCCATTTAGAAAGGCACTTTTCACATCCATGTGATGAATAGTCCATTTCTTTTGAGTTGGAAGTGAAATAAGCATTCTAATAGTCTCTTGTCTTGCTACTGGTGCAAAAGTTTCTTCATAATCAATACCATACCTTTGAGTGAAACCTCTTGCCTTGTATCTTTCCGCACTCCCATCACTGTTATACTTGACCTTGTATACCCATTTTGTGCCAATCTTCATCTTCTCATGTGGAAGCTCTACAAGCTCCCATGTCTCATTCCTATCAAAGGAATCCATCTCTTCATTCATTGATTGCATCCAAACCTCATTAGTACATGCATCTTCAAAACATGATGGCTCAAAATCAACTTTAGCAAGTAATGCAAAATTTACTATCTCACCTATTGGATCTTCTTCATGTTCTTGATTTTGACTTCTTTGATAAATATCACTTAATCTTCTTACCTTTCTTGTAGAACTTGAACTTGAGGATGGACTTCCACTTGGAATTGATGAGGGGCTACTTGATGGACTTGGAGATCCTATAATAGATTCATTAGTTGGCTTCTCATTATTATTATTATCAATAATATCATCATCCAAAACTGATTTTGGCTTTTCAACATGGCCTTTTTGATGACCATAAACTCCCCCTTCATCAAAAATCACATCTCTTGAGACAAGAATCTTATTAGTAATGAGATTATACAATCTATAAGCTTTGTTGTCCTCACTATAACCCACAAAAATGCATGGTTCACTTTTAGCATCTAACTTTTGTCTATTTTGATTAGGTATACGAACATAAGCCAAGCGACTAAAAACTTTAAAATGATTTACATTAGGCCTTTTCTCATACCATGCTTCATAGGGATTTTTCTTGTCTAGGGCACTTGTAGGACTCCTATTGAGAATATAGACTGCTGTAGCAACTGAATCAGCCCAATAAGTATTGTTCAAACCCTTGGTTTGTAACATGCTCCTTGCCATTTCTACCACAGTATGGTCCTTTCTTTCAGCCACTCCATTTTATTGAGGTGTGTAAGAAGTTGTGAGTTGTCTCTTGATCCCATTCATCTCACAAAAATTTTGAAAATCTTTGGAGCAATACTCTCCTCCACGATCTATTCTCAAACATTTGATTGTATTTCCTTTCTCATTCTCTACACGAGCTTTAAACCTCTTGAATGTATCAAGGGCTTCATCCTTACTCTTCAAAAAATAAACCCAGCACATGCATGAGTAATCATCAATAAAAGTGATAAAATATGATGACTTACCCAAAAAAAAAATTTGCATAGGACCACAAATATCAGAATGAATAAGCTGAAGTGGGTGATGAGCCCTCCATGCATTTCCTTGTGGAAATGATTCTCTTGCATGCTTCCCTTTTGCACATCCTTCACAAATTTTGTTGTGCTCTTTAACCTTAGGCAATCCAAGAACCAATGCATTTGATGTTAGAATATTCAAACTATGAAACTTCAAATGACCATACCTGAGATGCCACAACCAACTTTTATTCTCATAAGCCATATTCACAAGTTGATTGTCATTTTCACCAAACTTCAAGGGAAACATCCTATTCTTTGTCATAGGAACAACTATAATCACTTTATTGCCCTGATTCTTATCATAGATAGTACATTTCATATTTTCAAATACAACTCTATAATTATTCTCACATAGCTGCCCAACACTCAATAAATTATGCTTCAATTTTGGAGTATAATAGATATCTTGAACACTTTTCATACCTTCTCTTGTTTGAACTTCCATGGCTCCTTTGGCTGCAACCTCCATCGTATTAGTATTACCAAGAGTAATATTGGATCTATATCCATCATCAAGCTTTGAAAAAATATCCTTGTTACTAGACATATGGTTAGAGCACCCAGAATCCAAATACCAAACATCACTCAAATTATTTTCAGCTTTGCCATAACACAAGAATACATTACCAAAGGAAGGATCCTCATCTTGTTGAGCATAATTTGCATTATTGTTACCTAATTTCAGCCTACACTCTTTCTCATAGTGTCCATATCGATTTCAATGGTAACATTGAATATTTCTTTTATCAAATGTACCTCGGCCTCTTCCTCCTTGAGCACCTCCTCTTCCTCTAGTTCCTCTTGAAAAGTTCTGATTTTGACCCCTTCCTGAACCTCTGTGGTTGTTATTGTTGCTGCTAGCACCATAATTCTTTGAAATTTGCAATTGGGAAGCAAAAGTCTTCTCACTAATGCTAGTAGAAGTGTCCCTTATTCTATCCTCATGTGATATGAGAGATCCAACTAACTCATCAAACTCCAAGGTGGCTAAATTTTTACTTTCTTCAATAATAATTGCTATAGTAATCCATTTTGGGGTTAGAGATCTCAATACCTTCTGTATCACATGCTCTTGGCTCATAGGTTCACCCAAAGTGGCCATTTTATGAACCACATCCTTGACTCTTACACAAAAATCTCCCGCATTCTCACTTTCCTTCATCTTCAAATTCTCATATTCTATCTTCAAGGTTTGTAGTTTCACAACTTTGATCTGGTCATTGCCATGGTAAACATCTTTTAGAGTCTTCCAAGCCTCCTTTGTTGTCTATGCATCAACAATTATGGGAAACAAGCTCTTCTCAAGAGCCATTTGAATGTGAAATAGAGCCATTGCATTCTTCTTCTCAGCTTCCTTCTTCAATCTCCTCTCATTAGCTGTGAGATCATCCCAATTCTTAGGTTCTTCATATTCTGATTCAACGATCTCCCAAAAATATTTTCCTATAAATATGTCTTCATCTTGATTGACCAATATTGATAATCAACTCCATCAAATTCTAGAAATTGAAAATTATTTTCCATGCTGAAAGCTTCACAATCCTGAAGCTTTGATACCAAATGAAGATTTTACAACAAAATAAATTCTAAAAAATAACTTTTATTGCAGCTCTATGTAAAAAAAAACATTACAAATGGCTGAATATATAAAATTCATAGCCATAGGAAAAACAAGAAAAAAAACTAGATACACATGTATCTAGATAAGTTTTATTTGCTAAGGAATAAAACTAAAAAAAAAAAACAAAACTATATTCTAAATATAAATATGCAAATCTTTGCACATTCCTTATTTCCATAAAAACAAATAAAACTAACTAAAAAACTCTTCAAAAAATATTTTTCCAGCATCACTTATCCACACATCAACTATATCTAGCATCTTTGATCAACGTATTGAGTGCACCCCATAGTCCATTGACGGGAAACTCATATTTACCAATATCAAGTGTTGCTTAATATCTTTCCCAATCTTTGTCCTAGCACACCCACTTTAAAAAGTCAACCCCTATACTTATCACTAGCTCTGATGCTAGGATCCAAAAAACCCAAAAAGAGGAGCCTCCTTGAAGAACCTAGAAAATACCCATCGGCATAGGACATCCAAGTTTAGTGAACTCTAAAAACACCTCTGACCATGAGAGGATGCCAACATTGAAGAACATCCACTAGACAGAGGATGAACCACCTAAAAGGAAAGACAACTCGTGAAAGAAGCATAGGGAAGCTAAGACACCAAGTTGTGCTAATGAAAGGAAGAAAACTTAAAATGATATGGAATAGCCATTCATAAAAAAATCACCTCCCACACAAAAATTAGATAAAATTGAACTACTAGGGCCAACCAAGACAAGAAAATTAAAAACTTTGGAGGAAAAACCTAGCCAAGAAGAAATGAATTAATGACTAATAGAACAAAAAAAGGGAAAAGAAGCCATCTCTCTATTAACGACACCCTCCAAGTGACTCACACCAGGGAAGATGATAACAAAAGCTCATGAAAAGCACATAAGCTAGCACAAGACATCCAAAATAGATAGAGAGGCACTAGAGCCCCATAAGCCTCCGAACGCAAGCAAGGACAACCATCCAGTCTCGCCCAACACGCAACAATTTTTTTGTAGAAACTAAGTGGGGAAGAACCTCCCTCCTTGATATCCACCCACCATAGCCATTTTTCGCTCACGAACATGAAAGACATCTCCTTGAGAAGCTCTAAAAACCCCAACCCACCATACCACAGAGCCATACTGCACACCTGAGAGGGCCAAGGGAAGCGAGTCTCTATTTCATAATTGCAATAGTATCTTATATTTAAATTTCTTGAGTTTTGATCATTGTTGTACTTTCTTATCTCTTTCTCTATATATATCATAAAACATAAATAATATCTCAAGGGAAAGAGGTTTTGAATATGACTTGTATATTTCAACATGTATTTCCTATAATTAAATTTTTAAATTTTTAAATTTTTATTTATATAAGATTAGAGTAGCTCTATTATAAGGAAAATAATATCATTCTTCAAACTCCATATTTAATGTCCACATTTATTGTGAAAATTTAATTGCCAGCACTCTTGTCTATGATAAATTTATGAAGAAAATAATTTCTCTTCATAAGTATGCATCCTTATTATTGTATAGTGAATTAGAGAAATAATCAATCATATAGATATTATCATATCGACTATAATTCCAACAATATTTTTCATATAGAATTAAAATAGTCAAAAATTCAGGATATATTACATTTGGCCAAAACTTAATGTAAAAATTCCTAGTAGTTGAACAAAAAAATATAGCTTCTTGTTTACTAATATGCAACCTAAGTGAAACAAATACATATGAGTTAGGACAATATTTGTTGTCTTGTATATTGAACACAAATTGACAAATATTTGAACATCAACAAAATAAAAATAATTGTCATAAAAAGAAAATATTACTTTATAAATTACAACTTATATTCAATAATAATGGGGCAATAGTTGAACATTAAATTATATAGAAAATAGCTCACATTTTATTGAAAAATAAGAAATATTTATTGGATCACCTTATACATTTCTGATACAACAAATTATTAATAAGAAATACTGCAAAGCATGTACATTGTTATCCCAATAGTTCTAGATATAGCAATAATATATTTGTACTACCAATACAATACTTGTTTAAAAGATCATATTATTACATTAATTGAGTGTCTTATTTTATAAATAACATTTATAATAGATGACTATAATAATTTATTTGAAATAAAAAAAAAATATTTTTACTTATTAAGCAACTGAGAAGCAAAAGTTTCCTCAGGGACAATAGAGTAGTAGATTACCTCTAATATGTGACCCCTCTCTTTTAAACGCAGCCTTGAACTACCCTTCATCTGCAACATAAATAGATACCATTCTCTACAGGCCAGTGTCAGCAGCTCGCACAATATTTCTTCCGCCTTATGTCGCGAGCCCAACTGCATTTCCGGAAGCTTGTGCAAGATCAACAATGGAATCTGATTTGCCAGCATCATCAGATCTCACATAATTGCATTGTGGATTGCCCCTCTGCGAAATAGGTATGAAATTCTGTCCAGTAGATTCACCTGGGATGAGAGTCTTATATATATTGCCTCGGCTAGCCATACTTGCATTTTATTTACTTCCAGGAAAAGCAATTTAACTTGACAGAGAACCAACTTCACATGTTAGTTTATTGACAGAGAAGCAACTTCGATGTCCTAGAGCCCTATGATGAGGCCTCCTCAACCTAAAAGATGTAAAGAATATTAGAATTCATTGTACTATTTTATAGCACATCAATATTAAGCAAAAGAATAATTGCATTCGCTGTCTGCTTTATAACACATTAAGTATTCCCTGACTCTGATAGCTATATTTTGTACGAGTTTAAATATGCCCTGACTGTCATAGCTATGTTTTGTAACCGTGCATGTGATTTACTCTACAAATGTATTATCTGGGTAATTCTAATTTTTGTTGAGCTTTACGTATTAATGTTTCATATAAATGAAATTGTTTATGATTTCATCATATAGGAAGTGATTCTATTTTCTATTTTTTTTATTGTAATGCATCTTTATTTATATATTATGGAGAAAGCAGTACGTGTAGATGGAAATTATGATATTTGTTTTGGGGCTTTGCGTGATGGTAACAACCTTGCTCATCCCGAGAAAATCTGATATATTTTTATCATATTTTACAAACCTTTACAGATGCACATAATTGTGTTCAGCTAAAAACAGATCAGAATTATGATGCTATTTTCTCCATGACTGGCTGATTGCTCGAAATGACAATTTTTACCTGAAATATGACAAGAAAAAAAGAACATGCTCAGAATAGTAATAAATGTTATAATTTAATGCTGAGCGTCTTCAAATGGGGTGGGAAGCATTTGCCAGTTTTAATTGATGGGCGTGATTAATATAATGGATCGAATCGTCTGCATCACCTATTTTTGCTACGTATTTCAGATTTTTTATGCTTGTTATGTTTGTAATCATTAGAAATAGGGTTACTATGAATGGCCACTTAATCTTGTTCACTCATTGTTATAAGTGAAATAGTTGATAATTCATTTTTTCCCAAAAATGTTATGTGACTGGGGGTGGGCCATGATGCCATGTATTCTGCTGCCATGGCCAAATCGCAATTAAAATAATGTTCAAAATCCACATACAAAGGACTAAAAGAAGAAGAGCCAAAAGAATTGGAGGGAATGAAATCAAGAGTAGAGAGATACGATATCTCAGTTTAATCCATAAGGTGTTTCAAAGGTTTAGATTTTACTGCATACATTGGTATCTTCCATGTTCATTGTCCGGTGAAGAGAAGACCTAAAATTTCTATTAACAGCAATATGACATTTTTTAAGACGGCGTCTACAAGTTATGATGTATACAATTCCTGGTTTTATCTACGCTGTCGAAATGTTTTGTCTCTCATTTTAATGATTTTTTTCTCGCAATTTATAAAATTCATGGTTCATTAATGACAGAAAAAGTATTGTGAACTTCCTTTCTAGAATTTCAATAATTTATAATACTAATTAAGTAAGCAATAATATTTAAATTGTGTCGTTCAAATATTTCTTCATTGAACATTTATCTAAATTATAATTCTTTTATTTTAATTATATTATATTTCTTTTTAAATAAATATACACTTTTTAAAACATCTTATTCACTGGAACAGTATAATAAGATTAATATAAGCAATTAAGCAATAGCAATGATATTTAAAATTTGTAGTTCAAATCTTTCTTCATTGAACCTTCATCTAAATTATATTTCTTTTAATTTAATTATATAATATTTCATTTTTTCATAAACACACATTTCTAAAAATATCTTGTTCATTGGACATTAGCATGAGGCAAAGTAAAGCATGAGGTAGGGGCTCAACATGACGTGGGCACTCAACTTATTCTTTGTCCATCTACCAAAAAGCACAACCATTATAATGGTAAGAATAATCAAAGTCCGTATTGTTCATGATGTTTTAAAAATCAATGAAGATGTTATCTATAAAAATGTAGAAGTAACAAAAATACTAAAGAACCTTGAGTAGGTTTTTGGTCCAGTTACCTTTTCTTTTTTTCTTTTCTTTCATTGTTGGCCATCTATTGGTTTTCTTTTTGTTCTCTTCTAGTGTTGGCAATCATTTTTACAGGTTTCATAATCCCTTCTAAACTTTTTATCATATAATATAAAACATGAGAGTAATACAAGTTCCTTATAGCACATATAAGAAATAATCTGTGGAAGATCCAAAGTCACTAGATAAAAATCCACTTTTATTTAGAATTAATCTCCATTCTTGAAGTCAATTATGAGAAAGACGTAGTCACAAATTAAAACTCTATCTTAGATGTCCATATAAGAATTGAAATGAAATCTTGATAATGATAAGAGAATATTTTAATCAATTAAACTCAACCAATTAGACAGAGCACATGTCTTAAAATTATTTCATTTGAAAAAATATATAAAAAATAATAAATCTATTAAAGCATATTTTGACACTACGGAATTCAAAAAACCTATATTTGAATCAAATTCCTTGTTTTTGATAGAAAAAATAGCGAGAGGGTGTTGGCCCGTGGTACAGGGAAGACTAAGAACACATTAAAAGCACATTAACAGCACTAGCTTCACAACAAATAATCAGCAAAGTATCAATATCTAGTCTACCTCTATCAAAAACAAACTTGTAGATCCTTATCAAAAATAGTGATCCAGGGTTATAGTTTAACAAAAAAGCCTTGAACGTAATAACTATAAACTGTCTCGCACGAGTAAACCAACGTCTTAAATTCTTAACCACATAACAAAAAAACACAAAATAAAACCTGGGACCCATGGGCCCAGAACAAGACAACATCAAGATGGCACCAACAACCAACTTGGTGGGGCCCTCAACAATTCTATGGTCAATGCATCGCATTTTAAACATTATTGATGTCATGCTTTTCCCGCTCGATTAGCCTTTGGGTCTCCTTTGGAAGTGCACTAATCTCGTCCCAACTAACCACCCTGGTTCCGTTGAGCCCAATACCAACCACAAAATCAGCCACTGAGTTACCTTCCATGTAGGTATGGGAAGTGATAGTGTTCTCAAAGTTGTTGAGAAGCTCTAGAATTTCCGCTATGATGATGTTCACCCACCACCCCACATTCAACCTTCGGTTAACAACCTCCATAATTACTATGGAGTCTCCCTTGATCACCAACATCCTAATATTCTTAGAGATGGAGAATTTTATACCCATAGAAGAGTCGTGCCTTTAGCTTGGTTAATAGTACTATTTCTGAGCGGCACAACATAAGCCAAAAGGAAAGAACCATTGTGGTCCTGTATCACTCCACCCCCACCCTGGGTAAGGTTCTTTTCCGCCCCATAAAATTTTAGTTTGATCCAGTCTATGGGCGGGGCAACCCAATGGGTAGCATTCCAGGCTATCAACTTAGAGTTGTCAAACCTAGTGAAGCCAGCCAACAAGTTCCAATTGTCAGCAGTTTTGATCTCTGAGGCTAAAGGGAGTGTAGAGGGAAGTTTCCATTTAGTCGAGGTAGCATTCTGACTTAGGAGCTTAGTGCCTAGATGGAGAGAGGCCTCAGGTAGGGAATCAGTCTCCCTGAAGATCTTGTTGTTTCTTTCTTTCCAGATAGTCCAACAAATGTGCAGAGGGAGTAAGCGCCATAGGAGCTGGAGGAGAGGGTGATCGGAATGGGATAGCCAATCTATAAACTGGTGAATATCCTGCCCAAGGACCCAAGGGATCCCTAGTTTTTCAATAACTCCCTGCCAAATACTATCAAAGTAATCACAGTGTATGAATAGATGGTTCACAGTTTCCTCCTTGCAGAGGACACATCTACTGGCTAGGGAGAAACCTCTTTTTATAATCAAATTCCTTGTTTCTACTTGTGTATTCTCCCTTTTTTCGTAAAATTTTTCATAACCAGATTTAGAAGACTCCTATTATTTAGGATATCATTGAGACCTTTTATTCAACTGTTAATGACTTAGTCGATTGCCTTTGACTTAAGTCATTATGTTTTTGGTTAGATATGTTAGTCATTATGTGTGACTGATTACAACTTTACTCTGATTTATGTGATGATGATACTAATCATATGTTGATGATTTAATGTTTAGGCTATGATATTATTATGATGATGACTTATTTTGAATATGTTAAATACAAATAATGAAATCATGTGCCATTGAAATGGAAATTGGTGCAATTTAAGTTTGATTTTGGTTTATATACTAATCCAGTGTTGATATCTTGAGTGGAATGAGATGTTTTTGTAGGAAAGCTTGAAGGTGGGGGTGTGGTTCAGGGTGAGGTAGAGAAGGATATCTCCTTGGTAAGGGTATCATTAGAAAATTTTGGTTGTGTACACACCACTTAGTTTAAAATATTTTATTCTTAATTTAGATGTTTTTCTAATTTATGTACAAATCGTGATTATAGTATGAGATTTTTTATTTAAAAATTTTACTCCTTTGTATGAAAATAAGTTTTCAAAGTAATTAAGAAAAAATTAATTGCATGTTTCATATTAATTTTTTTTTTAATTAAGTGTTTGAAGAAATAATATTAAAATGATCTTTACTCTTTTTATTAGTTTAAGAAAATTTCACATTATTCAACCATGCCAAAATCAAGCTTAGAAGAAGTAATGAAGTGGGAGTAGATCTAAAGATGAACCGCTTGGTGTTATGAAAGTGGACTTAACAAAAAACTAAAACTTAAATTTAACTCCCAGTTGCACCCTCAAATCCTGGAATGGAGGACTCTTGTCAAAAAGAGATCAATGGTGGAAAATTTTGGATAAGAAGCATAAGACTAAGAATTAAATAGGAATTATAGTTAACAAAAAAAAGGGATACTTGAAGGGTATATTTGATTATCAATTATGGTATGAAAAAGATGATGACTTCATTCTATGTGCATACAGTAATGTCGAATGGAAAGATAATATGGATGATAGAAAAAGTACTAGTAGAGGTGCATTCTTCTTGGGTAAGAAATTGTTTTCTTGGACTAGTAAGTAGCGGGATTGTGTTTCTCAATCTAGTGCTAAAGTTGAGTATGTTTCTACTACAATTAATTGTAATTGAAGCTATTTGCATGAAGTGAATGTTGAAGGAAATAAGGATAAATATTGATGAACCTATTTTATTAACTCTAGTGCTATAAATATTTTAAAGAATCTTTTGGTACATTCAAAGACAAAGCATATTTATATTAAGTATCATGTCTAAAGGGGATAAGGTAAATGAAAGAGAAGTGAAGTTGAAATTTAAGTCTTCTAAGGAACAGGTTGCTGATATCTTTACAAAGCCTTTGTCAAAGGATACTATTAGGTATCTTAGGGAAAAGCTTGGGGTGATAGCCCCTCTAGATCAGAGATAATGATGCTAAGGATAGCATCAGTCCAGAGAATCTATTAGAATATAACTTTCTAGATTCATGAGTTTAGGGGACTACTCCTTAGGAGAGAAGTCTTATAGCTATTTCTTGGTTTGATACTTTTGATATCTTTGGTCCTTTGTCATTAATGTCAACAAAGGAGAGCTTATGTGAAATAAAGAAGAAAGATCACAAATTGTAGAGATTGTGTTGAAGCTGGACATTCAAAGTGATCAGGTGGATATATGATCAAGGAGCATCCTTGGATAGTTGGCAATCTTCTATCAACCAAAAATATGTTAGAGTTAGTTTTTGGCTTTCATTGTTTGAAGTGGTGAACTTGATTGAAGACCTGAGATTCTCGGTCATTTGGTGATTGAGCTTAGTGGATGAGTTTGTGTATGGTAACTACTTTGGCATTCTCGATGAAATGTTCCTATTTTGGTTCACCGAAGAGCTCAGTGTCATTTTTTGTGTCCTAACAACATGTTGCATCAGTTGTTGTTTTGTGTTACTTAGTTAATATTCTGACATGCTCGATGGTTTAGTTTCACCAATGAGTTTATTTTGATTATTTTGGATGGAAAACATGTGCATTTAATTTGGGTCAGATTCCTCATGATATGGATCGACCATTAGGATGTGTGAGGACCTAAATCTAGGTTGGTTATTTCTCCTATGTGAATTTAATGATTCTTGCAAGATGACATGAAGGATAACACATTTTTTCATGAGTTTCTTGGAAGCTAACTCTTGTTTTATAATTTCTAATTTATAAAGTTGACTTCTAGCTATGCTGTATAAAAGGAGGGTATGGGTAGCATTGAAAGGTAGAGTTAAGAGGTTGTGAAATTGAGAAGCTAGTGGCTAAGTGTAGGCTTAAGAAACAAGAAGCTTTATTGTTGGCTTGCGAGCTCAAGTATAGATTTGTCTTGGAGTTTCTACTAGCTTTTTGTGATATAAATCTAGACTAGCTAGGGAGTAGTTGGATCCTATGGATCTTGAGATCTTGTTTTATTTATTAATGTATTAGCTATAAATGATAAGGCCTTATAGCTCGACATGTTGCATGTAAATGGCATTTTGATGAAATAAAAGTTGTTATTTGGTTATATCTTACTATTTCTTTGAGTTTTCTACTGTGTTGTCTCTTTGTTGCAAGACTGGACATCTCTTTTGAGATTGTTTTGGTATTGGATGCTTCAAGTGGTATCAAATCCAAGGTTGGTTGATTGGGGACTTATCTGAGTAAGGTTGATCTACTTGCAAAGTTTGATTTTGTTGATCCGAGTTGCAAATCCGTGTTCCTGAACATGTGAAACCCAACATGGTTGTTTGTGTGAGGTAGCAGGTTGTGATCTAACTTGCATATAATTTGGAGGTTGTCACAAGGTGGTTAGTTTTGGGATTTGTTTCAAAGGCTTTTCAAAGATATTGGAAGATGTGTGCAAGAAGATTGGACCCTAGGGTGATCACAGATCACTATGATTTGGTGGAGACAAAGATAAAAAGAGGTTAGATCAAATGTTAGATCTGAAATGGCGACGATGAAGAATGAGATTGTCTTAGAGACCATGAGAGCTATAGTTTGTTTACTGGGGAACCTCAAAAAAAAAGATGGTTATGAAGAAGCTGCTAAATATTTTGATGATGCAAGATCTAGTGGCCCTCAGAGGACAAATCTGATTAGGTGGAGAGATCTTTGGAAGAAAGAGTTGATTGGTTGGAGAGATATATGGCTCAGCTAAGAGTTGAGGACAAATTCAATGTTTCTACTTGTGTATTCTTCTTTTTTCCCTAAAATTTGTCATAACCTGATTTGGAAGACTTGTATTATTTAGGACATCATTGAGACCTTTTATTCAACTTTTAATGACTTAGTCAATTTCCTTTGACTTATGTCATTATGTTTTTGGTTAGATATATATTAGTCGTTATGTGTGACTAATTACAACTTTACTCTAATTTATGTGATGATGATACTAATCATATGTTGATGATTTAATATTTAGGCTATGATATTATTATGATGATGACTTAATTTGAATATGTTAAATACAAATGATGAAATGATGTATCATTGAAATGGAAATTGATGCAATTTAAGTTTGATTTTGGTTTATATACTAATCCACTGATGATATCTTGAGTGGAATGAGATGTTTTTGTAGGAAATCTTGAAGGTGGGGGTGTAGTTGAGGTTGAGGTAGAGGAGGCTATCTCCCCGGTAAGGGTATTATCAAATTTTTTTGGTTGTGTACACACCACTTAGTTTAAAATATTTTATTCTTAATTTAGATGTTTTTCTAATTTGTGTTTAAATCGTGATTATATTATGAGATTTTTTATTTAGAAAATTTACTCCTTTTTATGAAAATGAGATTTCAAAGTAATTAAGAAAAAAGTGATTGCATGTTTCATATTAAAATGTTTTTTTTATTAAGTGTTTAATAAAATAATATTAAAATGATCTTTATTCTTTTTATTAGTTTAAGAAAATTTTACATTATTCAACCACGCAAAAATATAGCTTAGAAGAAGTAATGAAGTGGGAGTAGATCTAAAGATGAACCACTTGGTGTTACGAAAGTGGACTTAATAGATAACTAAAACTTAAATTTAAGTCCCAGTTGCACCCTCAAATCTTGGTATGGAGGACTCTTGTCAAAAAGGGACCGGTGGTGGAAAAATTTGGATAAGAAGCATAAGACTGAGAATTAAATAGGAATTGGAGTTAACAAAAAAAAGGATACTTGAAGGGTACATTTGATTATCAATTATGGTATGAAAAAGATGATGACTTCATTCTATGTGCATACTGTAATGTCGACAGGGAAGATAATATGGATGATAGAAAAAGTATTGGTGGAGGTGCATTCTTCTTGGGTAAGAAATTTTTTTCTTGGACTAGTAAGTAGCAAGATTGTGTTTCTCAATCTAGTGCTGAAGCTGAGTATGTTTCTAGTACAATTAATTGTAATTAAGCTATTTGGATGAAGTGAATGTTAAAGGAAATAAGGATAAATATTGATGAACCTATTTTTATTAACTCTAGTGCTATAAATATTTCAAAGAATCTTTTGGTACATTCAAAGACAAAGTATATTTATATTAAGTATCATGTCTGTAGGGGATAAGGTAAATGAAAGAGAAGTGAAGTTGAAATTTAAGTCTTATAAGGAACAGGTTGCTAATATATTTACAAAGTCTTTGTCAAAGGATAATATTGAGTATCTTAGGGAAAAGCATGGGCTAATAGCCCCTCTAGATCAGAGATAATGATGCTAAGGATAGCATCAGTCCAGAGAATCTATTAGAATATAATTTTCTTGATTCATGAGTTTAGGGGACTACTCCTTAGGGGGAGCAGTCTTATGGATATTTCTTGGTTTGATACTTTTTATATATTTGGTCCTTTGTCATTAATTTCAACGAAGGAGAACTTATGTGAAATAAATAAGAAATATCACATATTGTAGAGATTGTGGTGAAGCTAGATATTCAAAGTGCTCAGGTGGATATATGATGTCGGAGCATCCTTGGATAGTTTGCAATCTTGTGTCAACCAAAAACATGTTAGAGTTAGTTTTTGGCCTTCATTGTTTGAAGTGGTGACCTTGAATGAAGACCTGAGATTCTAAGTCATTTGATGATTGAGCTCGGTGGATGACTTTGTGTTTGGTAAATACTTGGAATTCTCAGTGAAATATTCCTATTTTGGTTCACGAATCAACTCAGTCTCATTTTTTGTGTCCTATCACCATGTTGCATCAGTTGTTGTTATGTGTTAGTTAATATTCTGACATGTGCTCGATGGTTTAGTTTCACCAACGAGTTTATTTTGATTATTTTGGATGGATGACACATGTGCATTTAATTTGGATCACATTCCTCATGATATGGATCAATCATTATGATGTGTGAGGACCTAAATCTGGGTTGGTTATTTGTCCTATGCAAATTTAATGACTGTTACAAGACAACATGAAGGATACCACATTTTTTCATGGGTTTCTTGGAAGCTGACTCTTGTTTTCTAATTTATAATTTATAAAGTCAACTTGTAAATGCTGTATAAAAGGAGGGTATGGGTAGCATTGCAAGGTAGAGTTAAGAGGCTGTAAAATTTAGAAGGTAGTGGCTAAGTGAAGGCTTAATAAATAAGAAGCTTTCTTGTTGGCTTCCCAGCTCAAGTATAGATTCGTCTTGGAGTTTCTACTAGATTTTTGTGATATAAATCTAGACTAGCTAGGGAGTAGTTGTATCCTGTGGATCTTGAGATCTTGTTTTATTTATTAATGTATTAGATGTAACCGAGAAGGCCTTATAGCTCGACATGTTTCATGTAACTATCATTTTGATGAAATAAAAGTTGTTATTTGGTTATATCTTACTGTTTCTTTGAGTTTTATACTATGTTGTCTCTTTGTTGCAAGGATGGATATCTCTTTTGAGATATTTTTGGTATTGTATGCTTCAAGTGGTATCAGATCCAAGGTTGGTTGATTGGGGACTTATATGAGCAAGGTTTATCTACTTGTAAATTTTGATTTGGTTGATCCAAGTTGCAGATCCATGTTCTTGGACATGTGAAACCCAACATGGTTGTTTGTGCGAGGTAGTAGGTTGTGATATGACTTGCATAGAATTTGGAGGTTGTCACAAGTTGGTTAGGTTTGTGATTTTCTGCAAAGGCTTTTCAAAGATATTGGAAGATGCTTCCAAGAAGATTGGACCCTAGGGAGATCATAGATCTCTATGATGTGTTGGAGACAAAGATAAAAAAAGGTTAGATCGGATGTCAGATCTGAGATGGTGATGATAAAGAATGAGACCATCTCAAAGATCATGAGAGCTATAGTTCATTTACCGAGGAACCTCAGAATAAAAGATGGTTATGAAGAAGCTGCTAAAGATTTTGAGGCTGCAAGATCTAGTGGGGAGGACAAAGATGATCAAGAAGAGAGATATGTGGAAGAAAGAGTTGATTGGTTGGAGAGATATATGGCTTGGTTGAGTACACGTCACTAGATGGAGGTTTCTAATTTATTAGGTACATTTAAATCCAAGGAACTGATCAATTGGTTCAATGAGTTAGAAGATTACTTTGAGCTAGAAGACATTGGAGATCCTCTCAGAGTGAGGTTAGAACAGAGTAAGTTGAACAAACATGTTGTCTTATGGTTAAAATAATTACAGAGGTAGAGAAGATGAAGGTGCGATAAAAATAACTCACTAGAGGTTGATGGTTGAAAAACTGTAGTCTAAGTTCATTCTTGTTGACTATGAAATTGAGTTATTCAAGAAGTTACAGAACTAAATAAAAGGAGATGATGGTGAAAATCTATACCAAGGATTTTTACAAGCTGACTATTCAGTCTAGACATAGACAACTTTCCAAACAAAAGGTGGTGAGGTATATTAATGGTCTGAGATTCAATATCCTGAAAGAGATTAGCATGTTGAAGATTGATTCAATTGAGGATACTTACCAGTATGTCATGAAAGTGGAAGATAAGTTGAAGAGAAGACATCAAGGTAACTCCTAAGGGAAGGAGAACAAGAGAAGTTGAAAAAACACAAAACAATAGTTGAGGATGAACTAAAACCTATTGAACATAGGAGAAGGACAAGTAGAGGTGGATTCAAAGGTACTTGTTAGAGCTTTGGTCAAGAAGTACATAGGTCATTTGAGTGTCCCCATGCAGATAGGAAGGTTGGTAATAGTAGGAATGCTATGTTGAACATGAATATGTACTGAATGAGCTTGAAGTATAAAACTTCCTGGTTTGGAGAACATTGCTATGTAATAAGGTGATGGAACCTTGTCAAAGAAGAAATTTGTTCAGAACTCGGTGTAACTCCAGAGGTAAATGTTGTAATATTATTGTGGATAATGGAAGTACTGATAACCTTGTTGCTGAGAAGATTGTACAAAAACTTGGTTTGAAGAGAGTGAGACATGATCATCCTTATAAGATCAACTAGTTGAAAGATTAACATGCTTTAGAGGTAAGGGAGCAATTTTTTGTTAATTTTTAGATTGGGTAGTATATGGATGAAGTGTTGTGTGATATTGTGGACATGATTACTTGTCACATGTTTCTTGGTAAACCTTGGAAGTATGATTGTAAAGTTGTACATGATTGTGTGAAGAAATTATTCACTATTGAGAAGTGTGGCAAGAAATTTTCCATGAGTCCTTTGTAGGATGCAGAACTCAGTAGAAGGAATCTAAGCTTTTGTAGAAGAAGTGAGTTGAAGGATTATCAAAGGGTTAGATATCAGTAAGGAAAAAAAAACATGTGGCATACTTAGAAAAGATGTGGGAAAGAAAGGAAAATAGTTGTTAGTTACATGGAAAGATTCATAGAAGTGGAACTGAGGCAAGAGTGTACCAGTTGAGGAATCGAAGCCAATGTGTATCAAGAACTAATTTGGGATCTATGTGTTGAATCCAAAAATATGTTCGTTGAGCTGCCGAGAACATCTTTTTGCACCAAGGGTGTCTGATGCACGAGCACCCTTAGGTAGTTGGCAATTCAATGTCAACCAAAAATATGTTAGAGTTGGCTTTTGGCTTTCATTGTTTGAATTGGTGAACTTGGTTGGAGACTTAAGATTATCAATCATTTGTTGATTGAGCTTGGTGGATGAGTTTGTGTTGGGTAACTACTTTGGGGTTCTCAGTGAAATGTTCATGTTTTGATTCATTGATGAGCTCGGTCTCCATTTAGGTTTCCTATCATAGAGTGGCATCATTTTTTGTTGTATGTTGCTTGGTTGATGTTCTGACATGGTCGTTGGTCTAGTTCACCAATGGATTTATTTTGATTATTTTGGTTAGAGGATATGTGCATTTAATTTGGGTCACAATCCTCATGATATGGATCGATAGTTAGGATATGTGAGGACCTAGATCTGGGTTGGTTCTTTCTCCAATGTGAAATTAAGGATTGTTACAAGATGACGTGAAGGATAACATGTTATTTCATGAGTTTTTTGGAAGCTGACTATTATTTTATAATTTCTAATTTGTAAAGCCAACTTGTGGCTATGTTGTATAAAAGGAGGGTATGGGTAGCATAGAAAGGTAGAGTTAGGAGGTTGTGAAATTGAGAAGCTAGTGGCTAAGTGTGGCTTAGGAAACAAGAAGCTTTCTTGGTGGCTTGCGAGCTCAAGTATAGATTTTCCTTGGAGTTTCTACTAGATTGTTGTTGTGATACTAATCTGGACTAGCTAGGGAGTAGTTGGATCTTGCGGATCTTGAGATCTTTTTTTATTTGTTGATGTATTGGTCGTAACCAATAAGGCCTTATAGCTCAACATGTTGCATGTAATTGACATTTGATGAAATAAATTTTTTTATTTTGTTATATCTTGTTCTTTCTTTGAGGTTTCTGCTATGTTGTCTCTTTGTTGCAGGAATAGACATGTCTTTTGAGATCTCTTCAGTCTTGGTTGCACATCAATATATTACAACTATACTTTCAAAATGATTAGGTGGATATAAAATTGACTTTGTGCATTGATCTATTTTCTACTACATATGTTGCCTTCAATGCCAAAGAGAGAGATTATTGGAAGATTGTTGAGCATGTGAGACTTTTGGGTTTGAGTGTGTTGACATTAATGTTTTTTTCATTGATGTCAACATACATGTTGTTATCTTAGAAGGTATGTTGATGATGTTTGATAAAGATGATTTCAGTTGTTCAGATGCTATGCTGAAGATCTTCAGATGAAATGGTGAGGTATTGTTCTAAGATGTTTGTAGATCATCTACAAAAGTTTGCAAAAGTTTCTTTAATAGTTTGAGTAAGATGTAATTGAGCTTTTGGTTATTGGTGTCATAGTGTTCATGTGAACAGTGAATTAGGATTTAGTTCATTATGACTTAGATCTGATGCTTGAGAGATTGTGAAGGTGGTGATCAAGCATGTATGCTTATAATTGTGTTCAGAACTAGTGTTGTTCATGACTTGGACTATAGAAAGCTATCTTTTATTATATCAAAGTTTGGTATCATAGTGTTCTTATTGATTAAAAATAAAGATGAGTTTGGACTTTGTATTGGAGATTATGCGAATGTTCAAGATTGTATTCATGTTTCTTGTCTATGTTCTTGGATTATTTGTTAATCATGTTGTTGGATCACATTGGTTGAGATAATCAGATTTTTTGCTTTAGTAGTGTGTTGGCATTTGTTCATTTAGGTTCTAGCCGACTTGATGAAGTAACAAGTTGTGATGATTGAAGGATCTTTGGTAGCACTTGTGCATGCTCAAGGTTGAATATTTCGGTCATATCTAAGTGTTATCCAACTTTAATTGTATGGCATTGAAGATTGATCGTAATGGTGATATTTTTTATTGTATTAGGTCTTAGCTAACCTAGTGGTTGATTATTCTTTGTAATCGGTATAAATGAGATATAATTTTGTAATTGAGAGCATGTATGCAAGAGAGAGGATAGTTTACATGTGTTTTCTACACTTAAGGAATAATTTATACTTCATTAGAGTTGTAAAGGACTATATGTCCACCCTATTGTATTTGAAGATAGATTGTTGAACCCGACTAATGGTTAGATCTGAGATTGTATTCTGAGAAGTGAGCTCTGGAGGTGAGCCTACATATTGGACTATAAGCCTATGGTTGGAAGTACATCCTTTGTTCCCTATTTTTCTCTTACCTAGCTAGTACTTTTAATAGAGTACACTTATTTGGTGGGTTTCACTCCCATTGAGGTTTTCCCTAAACCAAGTTTCCTCGAGAACAAATCTTTGTGTTTTGTGCTTTGTGTTGTGGATCTTGTAATATTGTTCATCTTTTATATCCAAGTGACTAAAGTGATATTAAAGGAATTAGGTACACACAATTGATCCCCCCTCCCCCCCTCGCCACTTTCAGTTTTGCTACCTCCTTTTGGGCCTACCAATAAGCGAAACATGATTGTTGTCCTACATAACCAAGAACTCCTCCTTTCCCATTTAAGTGTGTTCTTTAAAATATTAATGCATCAAGTATTCATCTATTTTTCTACCTAATACATTCAATGAAACTTTAATCTCAAAATCCTTCTTTGTTCAACAAAAAAATTTCATTTGTTATTCTTAGCATATCTTATTTTTACATAAATTTAAAGTAATATGCAACCTAAATAGACAAAATATGTATTAGTTACAATAAAACTTTGTAATCTTGTGTATCCATCTCAAATCGACAAACAATTTACAACAAAAAATTATTTGATGTTATAAAAATAATATGTTGCTATATAAATTACCACTTATATCCAATAGAAATGGACAAGTAGTTGAACATTAAAATCTATTGAAAATCATTCACATTTTTATTAAAACATACAAGATATTTGTTGTGCCCACCTTATATATTTGATATAGGACAAGTAATTATTAAAGTACTCCAAAGCATAAACATTACTACCCTGGTAGTTATAGTCTAGCAATTATACTTTGGAATGTTACCACAAACCTTGTTTAAATGAGCATCTTCTATAATGACACATTTAGAGATGATAGCTATGATATTTTATGTAAAACAAAAAATTATATATTTTAATTTATGAATAAATGAATTTATGTTTTTCTTCGCACAACATTTATCAATTTATGAAACCATTACTACAAACATTTAACTTATTTTTATTTATAAGTAGAATACTTATTTACAACATACAATAATATATGATAAAACTAACTACTATAAGCAAAACTAACGACCATGAGCACAAACTTATACATAAGTATCAGACCCTATACAATTACTAGACACTCCCGCTATCACTCTAAGTGATTGACTTTGGCCATTGCCTACAACCATACACACAACAAAATTCTTGCAAGAAAGTGAGAAGCAAAAGTATCCTTATGGCCAGAACAGTGAGGAGCTTCCATGACTCATATATGTACATGTTTACATACTTCTTCACAACAACATTCTAACTTCTGTTATAATAATTGTTGACATCTGCTATAACATGGTCCAGATATTTACCTTGAGTCAATTTCACGTAGTTACCCATTGGGTTCCAGAGGCTTGCCACATTCCCGTCGTCTTTCAGGTGATTGTATATAATCCCGCTCTTGCTCAGCAGCCCAACATCTTCACCTGTGTCGATGATGTCGTTCATGAAATCAGTGTACTGAGTGAAGGTCAATGCGTCGGGCACCGCCGAAGCTTCAAACGCCACCAGATTTCTCAGAACAACTTCTATATTGGAATCCAACCTCAATTTAGGAAGATAAAGAGTTGCAGTCGCCTGGTCGAAACGAATTATGGTGACGTCTCCGTAAGATGGAAGGAATCGCACTCCTACTGAGTACAACTCGGAGACATAGGGAATCGCCAGTTCGTCGTGTGCGGGAGGGGTTTGTGCAGAGGAATGTCCACTCTCGTCATATTTTCCCTCATCCATTTCATCTTTTCTCTTAATTGAAAGAGTTTCACAAGCGGGAGCAAGATTGTCGAACAACTCTAGCACCACCTTGATAGGCTTTCCTTTCAAAACATGCTTAGCTAGTGCCGAGATAAATTTTCCGAGGTTGATTCTGAATGAGGAGAGAGCCTTCCATAAGAAGTTTGAATCCTTTAAGAAGTTTTAATTCGGCAACGACACATTCTCGTCCCCGTTCTTCTTGGAAACGGCATCCTCCAAGGCAGCTACAGGGACAAAAGAGTAGTAGATCACCTCCAATATGTGAACCCTCTCTTTTATAGATAGCCTTAAACTGTTCCCCATCTTCAACATAAATGGTGACCATTCTCTATAGGCGAGTGTCACCAACTTGCACAACATTTCTTCTACCTTATGTTGGGAACCCAACTACATTTCCAAAAGCTTCTGCAAGAGAAACAAAGGTAGCTGATTCTCGAGCTTCATTAGATCTCTCATAATGTAATTGTGGATTGCCCTCCTGCTAGATGGATCTAAAATTATGCCAAGATTCACCCAGAAAAGGCACTTGTGAAGAATGCTTTTCGACTCAAAACTAGTGCAAGCACTTGAGTATGAAGTAGGCATCAAGTGCCATGAGCCATGATAGGAGCTCCCTCTTGCAGTCCAAATATTCGTGGTAGCAATTCCTGATCTACCATTCGTACTACTAAATATAGGGGGTGTTTAAGACAATATTTGAGACAATTTTTGAGTAAATTGTATTAAATTGAGACAAAATAAAACTTGTTTATTGTCTCAAATATTGTCTTAAAAAAAGTTTTTTAAATTATTGTCTGAAAAAATTGTCTTATAAAGACAATAAACAACACTAATAGTATTGTCTCTTGAGAGACAATTTTATTTTTGTTTCTTGAGAGACAATTTTTTGTCTTTAAAGACAAACTATAATAAAAAGCAACATAGTTTTTATAAACCATAATAAATATAAACTAAAAAATCATTGATTAATTCATCTTAGGGCACAATGGATTCGAACCATCATCCACCTGTTTATAAAATGGATGCTCTTCCATTGAGCTAGCACCCTTTGAATGAAAAGTTAAAACTGAAATGTAAAAATATTATACATATTTTTATGATCTATTTCTTATTGTTTTATTGTATAAATAATGTTTTCAAATCCCAATCATGAGTTATCAATACCAATTTTTCCTAAACTCATTATTCATCCTACGCAAAACCTCATGCTATCAATCATTTTCCCTTTTTCCTGACTAATCTGCAAGGGATCTATAGTAAGAACTCTAAGTGCAAACTACATAATTTCAATGGAAGAGTAGACAAATATAGTTTCAAATAACCTCATTAAAATCAACTCAACTATTGTTGGTCATATTGAAGTTATACCATTGCTGTAATGCTTGACATCAAAATATTTAGAAAAATTGTGCAAGCTTCGATTGCAACAGCTTTAGTAAGCATTGTCTTTCCAATTCCTAGAGAACCAAATACCAAGACACCTTTACAAGGCTGCAATAAAAATGGCATCCCAATTAAATGAACAAGAGTAGTTGTAATCTCAAACACTTGCTAAAATTAACATATTTTAGAAGTGTAAGGATTCTTCCATTAAACTTGGTGTCATGTATTTTTTAAACTTGATAAAAGGAGAATTAAGCCCAACCTTTGTTAGTTGTCATTTATAAAAAAGCTCAGGCATTTGTAATGGAAGTATGACTAGCTCTTTTAGTGTATCCTTCATATTTTTCCAATGCTCCAACATCCTCAAATGTCACCCCAATTTCACTTGGTGGAATCACATTGTCTAGAAACTTCCTTTCATGGTGCTTATTCATAACCACATCCTGAAAAATAATTTTGCATTTTATATTACAATATCATTATTTTATAATAGAATCATAGCATTGCAGGTGAATTTAAACTTTCCCTTATGTGTCTTATTTGGCCTCATGGACTCTTCATTTAATTTTCTTGCAATACGCTCAACCCATGTCAAACACTACATAACAAGAAGATATCAAAAAACTTTGGTCATAATTTGCTACATAGTAATTTGTATCATCAATCAAAATCACCTTCTTGTCTTCAATATTAGTGAGAAAAAACACAATATGTTTACCTTTCAGTAGAGAAAAATGGTTTTCCATCCTCAGTAGAAAGCTCAAATTCATTAATAAGACATTGGCTTAAAGCCTATCCAACAATATTCTCAGCACCTAAAAACACAAAATAGAAATGATATGTTTTATTAAAATTATTATTCATATGATAATAAATTTGTGAGTCATATTTGAATGTTGCAATGTTCAACAAAGATAAAACCTTTGCTAAATCCTGAATGGTTGTTTGAAGGTGATTTTTTGTGTAAAGCACTGTAAACTTTTTATGTTCAATGTAAAACTTTTAATCTTTTGCATGACTCATGCAATATGTAAAACTGCTTTCAATGTGTCTGTTTATATCAGCACATGTTTAAGGATGAAGTAAGAAAGATTCATTATTGTATTGGTGAACAAATAGGTTTTTGCAATTGTGATCACAAGCATTTATTGAAAATGTACTTATGGAATTTGTGCCGTGCTAAGATTTCCAAGATGTCAATCACATCATCTATTTGATATATAAAGACCATTGCAGCTATATAACAATTTAAGTAATAAAACTTATGACAACATGTAGCTATGATTATAGATCCCATACTATTTAATCCAAAATAAATGAAATGGAGTCAGAAATTTCATAGTAGAAGGAAAGGTTTGTAATTATGATCAATGCATGACATACAAATCAAAATAAGCAGAAAACATTCAGAAATAAATATCTTGAACTCACATTTATTTGTAAGTTCTTCGTCCTTTATGTAAATTGTGTCAATCCCACCAGCACAATCTAGGTTATTAAGAGAAAGCACCTAAAAAAAAAGAAAAACATTAAAGAAAAAGTGCAACAGTTTCTTCTATTCATTATAGCATTGCACAAAACTAATACAGTTTACTATTGCTCTTAATTTCTTGTTAAATTTTCCATATTTACACATGTATGTAGATTGATTTTGATATGAAAAAATAATCTTTTCATATTTTCTATAGAGATATATCCAAAAGAAATTAAAAAAGAAAAGGTCAAACATGGGATCTAAAATAGAAACTCACAATTTTAATATGTTGTAGATTTGTCTTAACTTTAAGTATTTCAACATCTCCTTCTAACTGAAGTTTCGAATTAACAAGAAGGGATTCATCCTGCATTTATTAATGGAAAATTATCAATCATACTTAACATATTTCAATAATTTAAGTTCATAATATGTTTTAACACATTTCAGTACTTGACGCATCTCCACCATCACTTCGTTTGGAAAAAGACCAGACAACTGTTTCTCTCTATTCTATTTCAATGTTGTCCCATAATGTAGCATTCAAAAAAAAAACCCTCCATTATTAAATCAATTGAAGGAAACTGTCTAATCAATCATCCCCTAAAGAAATTTGCAGCAAAAAGTTAGTTAAAAACAAAAAGAAACAACATAATCCTTTCAAAGTGATTTCAAGGAAAAATGAAAGCAACTTTTGCAGCAATATCGATCATTTTGTTTTTCGTTCAAAAGGAATTCATGGCAATGTTCCAATATTTTCTCTTTTCTATGGACTTAATCCATCATAGTGATCACGAGGGATTAATTGTAAGAACAAAAGTATATACAATCCTCAATGTTACTGTCTTATTGACCAAAAGGATGCTCCATTGAATTAAGAAAACCTTCCTTTTCACTAAATTACATTCTGTTGCATACTAGATGGGGTTTTGCTCACTCTTTGGCAAATTAACATTCATAGATCACTTGTTCACCAATAGGATCATACATATATATTCCTTATTTAATCCAATGGCTAAGATAATTAAAGTATGAAAACATGTGTATGCCTAATTGATCCAAATAAAATTACTGGTAAATCCAAACCATCATCTTCAAGTTCATGAAATGCAAAGAATGGTAGCATATGCCCAAGAGTTGCCTGTTGCAGACAAACCACTATAGCTCAATGAACATCAAAATAAAAAGAAAAGGCAGACCAAGCGTCTCTAAATAAGTGAAGTATATGCAAGAAATATATTACCTTGTCCTTTCTTTTGTCAACCTTTATGTATGATCCAATAACATAATACTTTCAGCCATTTTTAAAAATTTTCTTTGTAATGTGGGTTGTCTGTACAAATGATATATAAAACATAGAAAACTCAAAAATTTGGTCAAGGAATGTAAGTTAATGCATAGAAAACTTTAAAATTTGGTCAAGGGATGTAAGTTGGTCACCAATGCATGCAACATAAATAATGTGATGTGCAAATATAAAACAATACAAGGTTTCATGACTACAAAGTAGTCAACATAAATAACTCCTTAGCACAAACAAAAATTTATACTCTGAACAAAAATAAGAACCTGGAGGGAAGTACTGCAAGCTTGATCATTTCTGGAGTCAACACAGATAATTTGATATTAACAAAGATGGTGCAAAACATGAACCTATAGCGTACACCTCATCCACATCCATGATTCATAAAAGAATTCATGACAAAGAAAATGGTCAGGATGTGAATGTAACTAGGTAGTAGCAGTAAATTCGTATACTAGAAACTGTGATGTAAACTAGTTGGGAAGAATGTGTTAGTCTGAAAAGGTGCAATTCATAATAGGTGATTAGAATATGTAACCTGCTACCCACAAAAGATGAGGAAAGGCAAATAAGTTAAATGAAGTTGTTATCAGCAAAGGGATGTAAGATGATCTAAATTAAGTTTTTCTTCATTGCCAAGCAAGAAAAGTCAGAAAAAATAAAGTTTTAATACAAGTGATGAGTATGGAGGAATATGAATAACTTTGAAATGTTTATCCATTGGATTGTCATTGTTAAGAAAAATTACCCATTATATTGAGTTTATTCCCCAAGTCAGTTTGTCAAACAAAGCCTTGTCCCAGATAAGACCATTTGAGAATAAAGAATTATATTAACAAGGGCCTTTTAGATAAGGCTTGATATGAAAATTAAATCTCTCTTTCCGTACCATAAGAATAAAGCATGTGACTGGTTCTAAAGAAAAAAAAAACAGAATTAAATATAGATTTGCATTTCCATAGATAGATAGCTAGAACTAATGAACTAGTTAGCTAGTTAAAAATTCTTTTCAATTAACCTGAAAAGTGGTTATAAATTTATAATAGGATCACAGAAGACAAATGGTGAAAACTTTCAAACAATCTTGTCAAATATTTTCACTTGAAGCATAGCACCAGTTTATTTTATCCCTATTCTTTAATATTTGAACCTGGAATCAAATTGGCTACAGTGAAGTGATAAATTCACAAAATGAGGAAGCAGGACAGAATTTATTCTAGATACACTAATATTAGTTTTTGTGTCCAAGTATTTAAATTTTGAATTACTCATTTGTTTCCTAAAACAACTATGTCCATATTTATTTGAACAGCAAATGAACTTGATCAAGCAAATATTTCCGAACTTCTAGTTGAAATATTAACCTTGCCTTTTCTTTCCCCTGCAATACTTTCTTTTTCTAGATCAAATCATTCAGTGAGATCTTACCATTTGAAAGATAAAACCTGTCTTTAATGTCCTTATATTGCCGAAGACACTGGAAAAATTGGCAAAAATAAGGAAAGGAAAGAACGTAAGGAATTGCAAACGAGTGGCTCCCACAAACATCTTCTACATCAAACCATGCTATTGTTGTAACCTGCAGGTGTTCAGTTGCTACAGTGGGCTTTAATTCTAAAGAAAAGAAAAAGCAAAAACTTTCAGGAGAATATCAATGGACCTAGAGATTAGATGAGTTAAATTGAACATCTACAGGTTACTTTAAATCTTGCAACCAATGCAACAGTTGAAAATAATTTTTAGCATATATACTAATTAGTTGCTTGCTAGGAGTGCACTATGCAAGCCAACTTATTAAAAAAAAATCTCAGATGTAATACACCTATTATTTTGTTGCAAAATATATCTGTGTTCTTGGAAATGTAAGGTTATACAATTATATTAATAATGGGAAAAAGGTTTGATGGGTTATTGAATTTGATATTATGTGTTATTCACTTTTTACGTGGAGACACAATAGAAACAAATCAGAGTGAAGAACCTATCAATGTTAGAGAGAAAAATGTGTTTGCTCAGCTTTGCCGAGCTTGTAGGTTACTTCCTACTAAAACTGTGAGCTACATGTTCTGCAAATATATCTATATATAATATATATTAACCTGACCGTACAGTGCCATATTACTTAATTTATCAACATAAACAAGTGGCAGAAAAGAATCAAAGATCCTACACTTAAGAATAGGATGCTAGGTGCTATCAAGGCCCACGTCACTTGTACTAAATGCAAGTAGTGGATGACAAGTGGAATTAAAAGATTAAAATACCACCTTGCTAAAATACCTGAGCAAAATGTAAAGATATGCAGTAAGGTGTCCAAAGAGATTTCTAGATAGATGAATGCCCTAAAATTTTAGTAGGAGATGAAAGAAAGGAAAAGAAAAAGACAAAGGAAGCAATAGAAACAATGATGAATCATAATGTAGCTAGTTCTATGCCTACACTTACAGAGATATATCTATGCCTTCACCAACATTTCTTGATATATCTCAGACCTTATGCAAGTAACCAAACATCGATTTTATTAGATTGAAAACATTGGCAACCACAATCATGTTCCACATAACTATTCAAAGTTGTACAAAAGAAGGGATAGCAGACCTTGCAGTCCAAACATCAATCTTGGGCTCACTGTAGGAAGCTTTTTTGTATATTGTACAAATTCATTCCATTTCAAATGTATAAATGTTGATGCAATCAGAATACTTTCAGTTTTCTCACTGTAAACAAAAGAAGGAATCTTACTAAATATTTCACTAAAACTAGCAGAGAATTAGTCTCAAACCACATGTCTGCTTACATTTATATGAATGAGCTGACCAAGAACATATATCAGATTATCTAATAGATCAAAACTTCTTTCATCTTAACTTCACTGTAACTTCTTTCATCTTCTCCGAATCTAAAGACTTTCAATTTTACAACAATAAACAACCATATTAATATAAATGATTACAAACTTAAAGAAGAAATGGTTACTTACCATACTGAAAATTACACATTTTAAAATAATTTCACATGATCAATAATCCCGTGAGTTAGAATGAAATTAATAACTGCAGGAAGTGAAAATAAAATATTAGTTTGTAGTTCAGTCCTAGATGAGTCAACAAACAGGACAGCAAGAATTTCCTTTGTTCAAGATCTATTGAATATAATTCTTGTTGATCCAAGAATTATAGGAGTCTTAGGTTTTGAGCAACATTGTCTATAGATTGATGACTACTATATTGCAATTTGCATTGTTTCTGCACAGCGAATTAACATTTTAGTTAATATGGGAAAATTTATAAGGCCATTTGATTACGATGGGAAAAATTCTCTCTCAATTGAAACAGGTTCAATATTTAAAAAACAAATCTCCTGCCCTGGGTTCATATCCATGCCAGTCTATTTTGACAATATATTAAAATTATAATTCAAAGATAAATATATCATTGATTTGGTTGTATGCAGTTTACAAATTTAAAATGTTAATTTTAAAAAATCTTAAATGTAAAATTTTGAACCTAAACTAAATTGATAGCTCAGTTGATACAGAACCCACAATGTTATTGAGGAAATGCACACCATTCAAGCAACTACACATATCCTCTTCCCTAGGCTAATAACAACAAAGCCTGACTCAAAAAGAAAGAAATATTAAATTAAGGAGGTATCACTTGGTCATAACAAGCAAGATTTCTTCACAAAGATAATTTAACCAACCCATTTAAATTACTATGTAATACATAATTCTGACATGGAAAGTAAGCTAAAACTACAAACTTTAGATTTATATAAATTAAAATTTACAAGAAATACAATTTGTAACTATACAAGTAATGATACAACTGCAAATTAGACTACCTATAACTACCCAGCTCTTAAAGCAAGTGATTCCAATGTTGAAAGAGAAGAAATTAGATGTTCATTAACCTAATTCTGTCCATAATACATACAATTGTAATGTTAAACCAGTAAGTGATTATATATGTCAAGTACACTGTTGCAATTTAATGGTTTCTACCAAATCTAAACAGAGATGGTAAAAGAAAACATCTTTATCAACACCATTATAGGAAAAAATTCGGGGAAAAATCTAGGGTTACAATGTAGAGATGAAAAGCTAATGGTAAATTATTTTGGTTACCATGGAGTTAACTTTCATACAATCCATTAAAAATTATGTCTACCTACTAACTTCTTCTGCAGACTTCCCGCCACCAACCATGGCAGCCACATCATTCTAGCTGTTGAGTGTTTTTCATGGATAGCTAACACCTCAAATAGCATTTTTTTGGATAGAATTCTAGTTTGTTGTAGTATTTCTCAAAGAATTCCTTTCTAAGGAAGAAACTGATTGACTAGCCATGTTACCATTAGGTCTAGAAGTCGCACCTTCATGGACATGTACAAAGAAAAACTTTAGATGAACATGAATATTGAACCTAGGCATATTTTCCTACCAATATTTCATGAACAACATTTAGAATAATATACATGGAATTTAATTCACAATAATCCTAGATAATCACTACTGTCAGATAATCCTATTAGATTCAATAGACCAAAACCTATGAAAAGACCATAATATCTGAATTACTATAGGAGCACATATGAAAGTTGGGAATTAAATAGAAGGCTAATAAAAAAGAGGAACCCTTTGATGATTAGTAAGTGAGAATAAGATAAAGCTAGTATGATACATGTAATGGAAGACAAAAAAAAAATAGTGACTTTCATTGCTAAGAAATAATCAAGAATAAAAAACATAGAGATCTAGTTACTGATTAAGGCAGAGATCATTCACCATGGAGGAGTAGATATTTTTACCTTCAGAAGCGCAAGCCCTAGCAATAGTAAAACACAAGGTTCAATATCTCATGATTCGAAAGGGAGTCAGACTCTTATTAGGAATTTGAAGCAAAGGGGTGATTTTTCTATACCAAGTTAATGAAGTCCTTAGAAATCATCTACAATGGTTTGAAAGGCCTTGGAATAAGTAAAATCATAGTAACAGGGCAATAAAGAGTCAGAGGTTGCAGAGATATCAGGGCAGTATAGTAGGAGCATAATGATAAGGACCATTGTTAAAATATTGATATGATTCATGGTATGAGAATCTTGAAAATTTGAGAAGAATACATTGTTAAAAGTCCTAGAATCTGATAAGAGTGTTCAAGATCTGATAACATAGAGGTGAAATGATTAAATACAACGATAAAGAAATGCAAAATTCAATCATCAAATGACTGTTAGATTGCAATCACAACAGTGAGGATCAAAAATGTTTCATGAAGAAGAAAACTGTGTTACAGTAGGTCAAAACAAAGAGTAATGACTAGATCAAGGTAGTAAGATACAGTGTTAAGTATTAAATGCCAGTGATAAACACAGATAATGAGAAACACTCATACAAAAGACTACAAATACTGTTATGGGTTTCAAGAGAGAGAGAAGCTGCCATGAATGTAGTAGCAGCAGAGCATCCATGATAAGAATGAATGACAGTCTACATTCAAAACAGAGTCAAGGGATATGTGACTGTTCCATGAGTGATCAAATCAGTGAAATAAATAGAAAGATTTTCCATCTATAGAGGGTACAAGTATACAATGCATATGGAGCATTCAACATGGAGTTGGCATGCAAGAGAGGACAACTCTATTTCAAAGTCTTTGAAAAGGAGTAGACCTTGTGTTTTTGAAGCAAAACTACAAGGCATAGGAAGTGATAGCTCTTTAGCATTCTAGTTGCATATGGTAGCTTTGTATAGCCAAGTTTGAGAGGTTGGAGGAATTTAAAAGGGAAGGACGTCATTTTAAGTTCTTCTACAAGTGGAATGTTATTAGCTACCCACATGATAGGAGTGTTGTGATAAACAAGGCCTAAACAGTGCAATAAAGTCAGTATCAAAGAATAAGATCAGGGCAGTGATGAAAGGTAAAGAAAAGCTATTTAACAGCAAGACAGTCAACAATGTCTGAAACATAGATCTTAAAATAAAGAGAAACAAGGTCACTGCCTTTATAATATAAAAGCGGTGACAAGACAGTTAAATTCAATGCACCAGAATAGTGATCTTGAATAGATAAAAACAGTGGATGACTGGATCAAAATATTAATTTGATATTTGTCAAGACAATAAGGACATAATGCCAAAACAATAAAATGATATTCAAAGAATGTGAAAGACAGTGTTTTATGTGGAAGAGACTGTGATTTACAGTGATATGATCACGAGCCATAACAGAGATACAAATCAATAACAATGTCAAAGAAGCAATCAGAGCAAGGTAAAAGATTTATGGTATAGCAAAGACATAACAAAGCTTACAAAAGGTCAAATGCATGAGGTTTTTTCAAAAGGTCAAGGTTAACATTAGGGAGAGGACCATTCAAAAGAAAGAGCACCATCCCAGTTAAAATGTACCTATTTTTGCAGTATGTACATGGAGACTTCACTGGCCCAGATATGGATGAGATCTGCATGTGAGTGCAAGTCTCTGGCCTTGAAACTCTAAGAGCCCCCGTTCACCTGTAAAGTGAGTACCGGGAGCCATGTACTGTGATTTTTTTTCAGACCAGATTTCTCCTCATTTCCCAACATTGCCCATTTGGGTATTTTTCTTTCATGCCACTAACTTAGAATATATTGTGCTGGAGCCACAAGAAAACCCAGAAACAGATGACTCTTGCTTATTTTATCTTTGGAAACCCTCCGCATTTGAACCCAGCAATGGCTTTCGAAATAATAATTTGCCGCTAACCAAGAGTAGCATAATGTTATCCTTAATATCTTCATTAGTAAGAACATTTGCATGCCCATCTACATTACAGAGAATGAAGGATAAGAGATCCTCTTCTCCCAAAGTGGATTCGCTCACCTGATCATTTCTCCTCCATTCGATGAACTTTTGCGGTATTCGTTGAAGATGACGGCGTGCACTCGTGGCTTTGCGATATGGATTTCCCGACAGATCTACATATATTTGTGCCATTCCCTTCACCAATTCTATGAAATAACTATACAATTTTGAAACCTGTGTGTCATCATCGAAGCTTATAAAGGGATTGCAAGCCACGGTGAAAATACAGCGCCTGATGAGAGGAAGGCTTCGATTCGCTGCATTTCAATCCACTTACTCCTCACGCGGTTGTTAACTATGGCCTCCGTTCTGCCCATAAATTTTTGCATAGCCTGTGACTTCAAGAATGTCATCAGCATCTTCCTCACATCATTCTCTTCCCCAACTTTGATAAATACAGAGTTTCCAAACAGCAATTTAATTGAATCGGGGGAGAAATGTTGGAAAAGCTTGTTTTCAATGAAGAAGATAAATCAATTTCCCTCAACATTCATATCTCTTGATCCTCTGCTCAGAAAAGTCTTGAACCCTATTGATCTTCGCTGAGGCATTTCTCCCAGGAGAGGCCATCCAAATTTCTGCTCAAACCCGTAATGGATTTTTTCCAAATTAATTAGGGGAAACACATCTAGGGTTCTGAGAAAACCAATATAGAAAAACCCTGCTTGATCTTGCATTTACGTTTGAAAATTTCTCATAATCTCTATTATCATTACTGTTAGGCCCAAAATCTACCCAATTTCCAAACCATTGAGGCGTCTAACCATCCTCGATCTTATCCATTTTTCACTTTGAATAATGGAAATAATCAATGATAAAATAAAGATCGATCATGAAGATCGATGGGTTATTCAAATCAAGGAAATCATGCAATCTCATGGCAAGTGCACCCAACTACAAGAAAATGAGCTTTCTGCATCCATTTTTCGTGTGCCCGGAGAGCTTTTGAAAGTTAAGACAGAAGCATATATTCCCCAGCGTGTCTCCATCGGACCATATCAGCACCGGAGATACGAACTGCATGGAGCGGTGAGATATAAAGTTTGTACTGCCATAAGATTTCTGAAAATGATTCCCGGTGACTGTAACTACAGATTCCAAGTTACAGTCACCGGGAATCATCTTCAGAAATCTTATGGCAGTACAAACTTTATATCTCACCGCTCCGTGCAGTTCCGGTGGTGATATGGTCCGATGGAGACGTGCTGCAGAATATATGCTTCTGGCTTAACTTTCAAAAACTCTCCGGGCACACGAAAAATGGATGCAGGAAGCTCATTTTCTTCTAGTTGGGTGCACTTGCCATGAGATTGCATGATTTCGTTGATTTGAATAACCCATCGATCTTCATGATCGATCTTTATTTAATCATTGATTATTTCCATTATTCAAAGTGAAAAATGGATAAGAGATCACGGAAAGCCAGTAGAGCAGAGGGAATGAAATTTTGAAATAGAAGGTGGCTCAAAGATGAGAAACAACTCTCAGACAGTTGTATATATAGATTCAGCCCCAGCTGCATAGAACAAAGCTAATCATACTTGCATTTTCTTTACTTCAGCTAGAAAACCAATTTAATTTGATAGAAACCCAACTTCACATGTTATGTTCCTTACAGAAGGGATTGAATTTAATGATCGAAGGCCGTATGATAAGGAGTCTTAATCCTAAAATATGTAAGGGATAATAGTACTCATTGTACTATTTTGTGACATTAATATTCTTGAAAGCAATAATGGAATTCGCTGTCAATTTTATGACACATTAAATATTCACTAACTGTAATAGCTATGTTTTGTAGGAGTGAATGTGATTTGGTCTATAAATGTTTAATCTGTGTAATTCTATTATCTATTGAGGTGTACTTTTCAATGTTTCATCTTTTTTACATTAAAATTCTTATCCAGGGTGCAAGCAAGCAGTTCGTGTACATTAAAATTAATATATTTACTTTGCCGTTTTCCAGAACGATAACAGGTTTGCAATGCATTTTATCATATTCTCCCAATTCTCCTCTCCTGCTCTCCTAATTAATATTCTCGTACTATTTTACAGATTGATGTTCAGCCAAAAAGGGATGAAAATTATGATGCAATTATCCACATGACTGATTGATGGCTCGAAAAGACGATTGACTGAAATTTGGCAACCAAAATTGCCCATACTCAAAATAGTAATTAATGTTCTAATTTGCTTGGTGTCTTCACATGGCAGTGGAAGCATTTGTCTGTTATCATTGATGGGTTGATGGGTGTGTTCGATATAATGGATCGAATAGTCTCCATCTTCAATTTTGTGTATGTATATGAGATTTTATATGCTTAGGATGTTTGTAACCACGACAAATTACAGTCTTCATTAACAAACTATCAATATTTGGAAACGGAAAGTCAGCAGCCTAATCTTGTTATCTCATTAGGGTTATTGTGCACTCCTGCTCAATCTTGTTTATTCATTGTTATAAGAAAAAATGATGATGATATTCTCCAGAATTGTAAGAATGTACCATGCGCATTTTTTCCTGAAAATTTTATTTGTGTCGGGGTGGGCCGTGATGCCATGCATTTTGCTACCATGGCCAAACCGACCCACATCGCATGTGAAAACATGTTTATAATCTACCTACAAAGGATTTTTCAATTTACAAAGTACATACTTTGTCAATGCCTGACCTTTTCTAGGATTTCATTTGATCAGTAATAACAATTAAAGTAAGTCGAGTGACTATATATAATTCAAATATTTTCTCATTGAATCTTAATCTAGATTTAATACTTTTAATTTAATTATATAATTTTTTATATTAATAAAAAATACTTTTTAAAAATCTTAATCTTTGAGATTATATCCACAAGAGATCAATAATTTTTTTTACTTCATATAACTTTAAAAAATCGAGAATTACTACTTAAATCTACTTTTATTTAGAAATCATCTTCATATTAGAAGTAGACTATGCAAGACCAATAGTAACAATTTACAATTCCTTTTTAGATGTCCTTATAAGAACTGAACTTATATCATCACCATGTTTGCATAATATTTTAATTAGTTGGCTTAAACACCCATACTAAAAGAGTTAAATAGTTAAAGTTGACTAACTTTTTCCAGGTTTAATTTATTCTTTAGTGCATGTTATTTAAAGACCATTTTAACCACCTGCACATGTTTCCAGATTTTTTATTTAAGAATATAAATAAAAACAATAATATAACTTTATTCAAATATATTTTTGACATTATTGAATCCAGATTATAACCTGTATTTGGCTCAAATTTTTATTTCTATTTGTGTACTCTTATATTTTCCTCAAATATGTAATTTTATTGTTTACTTTCTTGCCTCTAATGTTCAGTCCCTTAAATTTTATTTTCAGCAATTCTTACTTGACCATGTAATTCGATGGTTTCTTAACAACAGATGATCTTTCTGTAATTGGAAGCATACAATATAACACTACACGACTTCCCTTGATTGGATAATTTCAAATGGCCGAGGATGATTACGTTGGAAAGCATAGAATTTTCTTAGAAAAGAAATTGGTGAAGTCCACGAAGATCACAAGTGATGAATAAATCAAACTCTTTGAAGAGATACAAACATTAATTTGTCCTAATAAAAAACTCTGAGATTTTGAAGGATAGAGGAGATGTTCAAAGACGCTGATCGCTATTAAAGACTTGCTCAAATTCCTATTAAATTTTGTTTGGACGATAATACATAAAGTCTAACTACCCTTGGATGAATTACTGTTACGCATTGCAAAACAATGAAACAATCACCAGCACCAAAAACATTAGTCAATCTCAAAAGTTTCTAATTGTACATGACACAAAATAAATATTGTTATACATCTCATTTTACGTTATCTATACTTTAATCTCAGTGAACATTAAATATAATTTTACTTCATTTATCTATATAAGGATGCATATGTAAATGTGTCTTTTCAAATACAGTTTCTTTTGATATACACATTCAAAATTTTAGTAAAAAGTCAATTATCAGTCTTAAATTGAAAGTCTTGCGAGCATAAAACATATTAATGCATTAGTACAATCATGAGCTACATAATTTCATGCAACTGTAATCTAAGGTACTGTAATCAAGACCAAAAGGTTTTAATTATATATTATGCAAAAAAGACTGTAGTTCTCGGTATCACAAACATCATTATCATTTTACATTATTTATAGTTTAATCTTTGGAAACATTAAACACAAAACAAACAATCTCTCTCTCGGTTTTTTTATTGAAAGTTTCAATAGAAAGTCAATTATCAATTTCAAATTGAATCAAACTTAACTTGTTGTAGGCTCAACCTACACCACTCTTAGTTTGCATCGATCAATAGCTACTTGGAATCAATCACTTTCTTCTTTCTCTTTACCAATCTTATAAAATCAACTTGGATGCATAAATATAATCATTAAAGATGCATTCCCTCTATACATAGTTATTTCTTAGTGATGGACTTGGGTAAATCACTTTATTAAATATATACACATGCTATCTTAATTTTTTTTTAATTTACCAAAGGTCATGTTCTAATGTGGATGATTGCAAGGCGCATGTTTGTCAAGGGGCTAGTATATGTGCATGACCAAATCCCATGCCTTTAGATTATTAAGTCCATTCATCTAATGTCTCAAGTTAATTAATTTGTTTCTTATGTATTTGATTAAAATTTTATGTTGTGGCATTCTAAGTGAATATCATCATTAGTCCTACTTAAATATTTTTGTAAAATTTAGCCTATTGGAGTACATTTGCATTTTCTTAGATGCTTAATTTTAATTTAGGCATCATATTGTCCTTCAAGGTATTTTTATAAAGAATAAAATTGGTCTTGAAGGGACCCAAAATCCTAAATATAAAATATTGCCAGTAACAAACCATTAGTAAATAAGAAGAAAACCAATATTAAAAGGTAGGATTAGCCTAGAGAACTAGAAACACAAAATACAAAAAAAAATGAAACCGACTTCAATTTTTTTAATGCCTCAACAACCTCAACTTCTAGCTAGGATGCATTAGCAGCCAATTTCTTCATCTTCTGAAGGTCTTGAGTATATTGACCAATATTTCTCTTGAGGTTGCCACACATCCATGTAAAACTCCCTTCAAGGTGTCCTCCCCAAGAACTCATTTACCATTGTTAGTAGCTTCCACATTAACCACCTGACTCTAATTATGATACATATTTTCATATTCACCCACTAGATTCTTTATGATCTTAGTAGTATCCTTAATCACTTTTTGGTTCAAAGAAATAAGAATATTCAAATTATCATTTATATTCTTCATTTTAGTCTCAAATATCACAATCCTTCCCTAATTATCACTTTTCATAATTTCCACATCTTTAACCACTATTTAAAACAAAGAAACAAGAATTCTATCTTCATTTTCACTCTACAAAAATTTCCTTTTCTATAGAATTTCCATATTACATTGAATGTACAATGTAATTTTATATTTATTTGATTAATGTCATGAAAAATATATTTAATCATCCTAAAAGTATTCACAAGAGTGTTCCTTTCAATGTGGGCATAAGATCAAGTGGGCTCTTACTCTCAAAATTGAGGAGGGAATCTTTCTCGTAATTATGGGGAAAAAAGGGTCTAACTTCATGCTCAGTAATAGGAAGATAATTTTCAAACCCCAACCACTAGATGGAATCATCAGAAGCATTTCTAGAGGAGATGGAAATAGGTGAAGACCTCTTGGTATTAGGGTTAAAAAAGAATTCCACCCTAGTAGTTTTTCTCTCTCTATCCAATGAAATTATATTATAATCCCCATTTGTGCTCTATTCTTTCCCCTCAAAATACTCACTATCAGAAATGACTTTGCTAGAATCTTCATCACTTTTATAAGAAATAGAAGAGTATTTAGACATGTCTTTAGACATGGAGAGGAGGGTTTCCAAATTATCAATGACCATCAAAATTAGAAGCTCTTGCAAAACAAGATTCCTAGGCTTCTTCCTTTTCTTCTTGATGCAATCCATCAACAAAGACAATATGAAAAGAGGAAAGGATTTATAAACCTTATGTCTAAAATTGGTAAAAAAAAAATGGTGCCTAAACATAGTGGATAACTTTCCATCTAGAGATAGATACTATGCTAAAACCTTCAAAATTGACACCCAAATCTTCTTGATAGACTTTGTCTTGTACCCAATTTTTAGTTTCTCAACCAATTTCTTGTCCTCCTTAATAAATTTCCTAGCCACCACATCTGACAACTTTCTACAGATAAAAATCTTCTTCCTATAGGTAACCCAAGAGTAATGTATAATTTTCCTTGGAAGCTTAGGATGCCTTAATTTATTTAGATGATGATGTCTCCATTGAAAAGGAGGTTGACTCTGATGTGGACTTTAGGGTTTCTAATGACTTTATCGTTGACTTGAAAGAGTATGATATACAAATCATAGATTACTTTCTCCTATGAATGTTCATAAGGACATCTTGGGAAACAAAACTTCAATGGCCACAGAGGCAAAGATTTATAAGAGAATAAATAATTTAAAGGCCAAAATTTCTGATTTGTGTGCCAAGGTTAAAGATCTTGAAGATGGGGAAGATTTCTTCAAGATTAGTAAAATGTATTTGGACCAAGCAATTAGTTTTTTGTGTATTACCATATATGGATTAATGAAAAAAATGACCATAGTTGTAGCTCTGGGATATAGAAAGATAATAAAAAAGATATATAAAAATCACCAGGAGATTGACTAGTATCATTGGAAGGCAAGGTTAGAACTAGACATGGACCATGATGATTGGAAAGTGTACCTACATTGGCTCTTAAAGAATTAATGTTTTCCTACAAGAGAACGATGATATGGCTTGAGTTTGAGGTTTGATCCTTTTGAATGGTTTTAATTTTGATTAATGATACTTACACTATGTTATGTAGAGTTAGAAGAAATGTATCAAAGTGTAAGGGTTCATTATTGGATTTACTTTCAGTTTATCATGGACTTGATGGCCTTAGTGCCTATAAAAACTATTATTTATCAAATATTATACTTATTATACGCTTAGTAGTACTAGTCTTATTATGATAGTTGATAGGTATTTTATGGTTAGTTTCTATAAGACTCTTGATGTAGCCAAAATTCATTTAACAATTAACAAGAACATAAGAGAGAAAAATAACATAAAATATTTTTTAAAATCTTAATCTTTCTTTATTATTCTTCCAACTACTCCACTTCTACAATGAGAGAAAATACTAATTCAAGTAAAAATCCAAAATTAGTTTTTTTGGTAATTTAAAAAAAAAAAAAAACCCTTTTTTTTCCATTTTTGGTAATTTTAAAACAACTCCTAAAAAGAAGAATTTTTTTATGAAGCTTCCTAAAAATAAGATAAGATGAACTACCAACAAACCTTCAAAATTGGAAACAATATTTTGAAGTTATTAAAAAACACAATTTTCTAAAAAAATTGGATAAAACAATAAAATCTTATAAAGCCACTAAAAGCTCCAGCATCACTCTCCTTTGGTTGAAGAGAACACAGCTCCTACAAGTTATTTTTGAATTCATTTTTCCTTTTTAGATCTAATCCTTCCCATTATACCAAATATATGCCATATTGATAAGCCCTATTGAATACAATTCTACTCCTTTTTCTTGGTGTTCCAATTCTTTGACAATTTGTCCTTCATCTTTACAATAGTGTGTCCCACTTTTTGAACAACTTTGATACAGAGATCAACATTCTAAAAAAAAACTTCACTTTGTAATACCTATTGCCGCAAAACTATTAGAAATTTGAAGATGATGTAAAATAGAGTCTTTTAGAATTTTATTTCTAGTTTCTAAATATATTTTTATTAAAAAAATTAAAATTCATTTAAATTCATTTTTCCTTCTCCTTCGAAAAGTGGTTTGTGTGAAAAACTATGTTTTTAAGGAGTTACTATCACTTGGATCAACATAACTTTTTTAAAAAATACGATAATGATGTAATTCTTTTGAGATTCTATTTGTAACTTCAATAAATAAAGGATGAAATTGGTTTCATTCATGTTGGGTCAATATTTCATAGCATTTTAAGTTCTAAAGTGACAGTAATTGTAATTTAGACATAAGGTCACTTGGATTGCTCTAACTTGATCCGTGTATATCAAAATTCATTTTTTCTTTTCTTTAGAGAAAGGTAACACAAATACTCTTTTCCTAAATATTTTTCATAATTTATTTTTTTGTAATTTACTATTTTTCCCAAAGTCTTGAAGAGACAGGTTGTTCAATGACCAAACAACATATGTTTAGTTAAAGTAATATTTAAAAGTGATAATGAACTCAATATGTATTAAAATTATATTTATTAGAAAGCTTGTTCTAAATATCATCATACTACATAGATAGGTTTTTCAAATGGATTCATTTGATCTGCCAAAACATAAAGTTGAAATGATTTTTTTTTCAATATTTTAATAGGTGCGAAGGAGACTCCATTATAGGTATGAATGAGGAGTATAGATGTTATATCAATGTTTTTTTAATCTAAGTTGCTTTGAGCTAACTATTTGTAATTAATTCCTTCAAATGGAACCTCTCAAGGTTTAAATCATCATATTTTATTAAAAATGTGTTATTTCAGCAAAAATTAGCATGTCTAAAAGAATGGGACACACTATTGTGGATATACTATTATGGATATATTCACCGCCAACTCAGCTTTTAGATTCTAAAATTCTATTTCTTGTGCATATACTTCAATAGAATATTAGTCTTCATCATATAATATAGCACAATATTCTCCATTACCATAATTTTCATAATACTTTTGAAAATCTACATATGTTTTATTAACAAATAAATCAACAACGTCTTCACTATCAACCTTATTATCAATAGGAATTTCCACTTACCTTGTTTGATCATCAGACTCAAATAATTAAAAATGACAAGAAGACTCATCTGCGACTATGTTTACCTTGTTTTCTTCAATTCTTGATGTCAAAAAAGTCATAGGTATACTCATCATTTCATTTTCCTCTTTTGAGTAATATTTCTAATAGGTCATGCAATCTTCTTTATGACCCAAAAATGCCAATTTTGTATCTCTAGAATGATTTTTGTCAACATTTCTTTTAAGGCTTTATCCAACCTTTGTACCTCCTTCTTAAAGCTTTCTAAATCTTCCTTGTCATCTTCCTTCTTCTTCAAACTTGTGTCTTTCCTCTTCTCTTTATTTTCTTGTTTCTTCTTTGGTGAACCCTCACTCCACAAGTGCCTCTTCAACAAACCAATCTCCGTTCAAGTAAGTCCCTCTAACCTTGCTTCCACTTTATCTTTTCCTAGTAAGTCCCTCTAACCTTGCTTCCACTTTATCTTTTCCTCACCTAGGTCTTTTCTCTTCTCTACCTTGTCTTTTGGAAACCAACCTCTCTCTTTAGCCTGCACAAACAAAAATTTACAAACACCAAACTCTCTTTTCCAGACCTTCAAAGCTATGATACCAAATGATGTAGCCAAAATTCTTTTAACAATTAATAGAAACATAAGAGAGAAAAATAATAGAGAAGATATTTTAGAATCTCAATCTTTCTTTATTATTCTTCCAACTACTCCACTGCTACAATGAGAGAAAATGCTAATTTAAGTACAAATCTAAAATAACTTTTTTTTGCAATTTTTTCCCATTTTTGGTAATTTTAAAAAAAAATCCTAAAAGGATGAATTTTTCCATGAAGCTTCCTAAAACTAAGATAAGAGTAACTGCTAACTAACCTTCAAAATTGGAAATGCTATTTCAAAGTTATTTAGAAAAATAATTTTCTAAAAAAACTAAATAAAATAGTAAAATATTATAAAGCCACTAAAAGCTCCTGCATCAACTCTTAATGGGCATATAGGATTATATCTAAGGGTTTATCTCTAAGCTCTTTATTTTCTATTAGTTTTTGTCCATTTTGTTAGTAGGGTGTTTTGGTTTCTTATGGATATTCAATACAAGTTTTTGCTTGGTTGTTGTTTCCTATTTGTTGACTACGATTATTTTTATGTCAGGGTTCATGGCCCTTTACCTACTGTATTAATCAAAAACCAAATTACTCAAACAAAAATATCATATATGATCTCCCAATAGTATCCCAAAATGGTAACCTATCCATTCTTTTTACTATGAGAAATAAACTTGGTCACTTTTAGGTTTAATCCATACAGCCTCTCTAAATATGATGTGACCCATCCCTTATCTGAAATCCTTTAGATGATGTCATTTTATTGAATTTTATTGTAATTGATATGTTCTTGACATTTTTTGTGACCCAGAGATAAATGCAACCTCTTCTACAAGAAACTACCTCAACACCACTATTATATATTTCATCCAATAGTACAATCCTTAGAAAGAGAAAAAACACCTAGGAAGCATGTGAGAAATTATACTAAATCCACCTTCTTAAATCCTACACCATTACGATTGAGTAATTTCAGGTCCTTCTGTGTGTAGCATATCTTGTACTATCATTTTTTTGATACACTAGTGGATATTATCCCCTTTATTCCTATGCATGGTACTATCATTATTAAAACACACTTTAGAAAAATAATCTTCCACCAAGTTCCCTTCCCTAAACACAAGTAACATCCAACTTAATACAAGTTCCCTTCCCTTAGAGCCATCTTCAATTCATAAATGTTTTCAATTCATTTTTTAAACAATAAAAATGTCATAGTAGGAAATGAAAACTTCAACAAGTTGATTATTCTAACTTCTCATGGGGTGTGCCCTCACTAACAAAAACCCACCAAACTCATTTATTAGCATTCTTCTAGGTGTTAGGTAAGATTTGATACTATTTTAGTTAACTGCATCTAATATTTTGTATCAATAGATGGAAAGAGGTTAAGAAATTTTTGTTAATATATAATTTTTTACCTATAATAATAGTCATGCCAACTAGTTGGAGGGAAATAATTTGTACCCTACACCTCATTGGTGCTCCCTTTTTCATTCTTGCCTGCATTAGAAAATGTCATTGTACATTTTATGCAATTATTGTCTACTAAGTTTTTATAGGGGGCAATGCATGTTTTCATCTTTTAATGGTGATGATCATGACTCATGGCATATCGATAAGTTATCTTTTGGCATCAATGTTTGTGGTTGATGTGGTTTTTATGTTCGTGAGTATAGGGAATGACTAGAAGAGATACCACCAAACCCCACCACTTCATCGGCCCTATTAGAATTCCTCCAACTATGGATTTTTTTTTTCAATTTATGAGCTAATGGTCCCATGAAAGACAAAACCCTAACCTCAGTTTCTTGAGGTTGTGGGCCACTTTTTATCACATTTTTTCCCTAATTGACATTTTTCTTCATATGACAATAACTTAGGCATCATTTCCCAATTTGGACAAATAAGACATCATCTAAAAAGTTTGTCCATGCAATCACCAATTGTTCATTCAACTTGTACATTGAATTTTGTTCTTTTATAGTATAATTTTGTTTATGTAATTTTGTTCTTACATTGAATTTTGTTCTTATATAGTATAATTTTGTTCATGTAAATTAACCATGACCATGATGTCATCATCAATTGATTTCTTATGTATATAAACTATTAAAATAATATATTGAAATACATACCAATGGATGAAATTCATTTCCCCCTTCAATGTGACCATACTACCTACAATGTTGCTCATGTGTTTTGATTAGATATCTTCGATTCTTTAAGCCCTTGTAAATTTTGTAGGGAAAATAACATTTTCCATCACCTTTTCTTTTCAAGTTAGACCACAATCTAGCAATTGTCTCCTTGTTTTCTTCTAGTTTGATATTGTTAGACATGGTCTTTCTTTATAGGCAAAACTTTGAGCTATAATTATGCCAAAAAATCATCTCCTAACCTCTGAATTAAGATATTAATGTTGTCATTTGTGAAATATAAAAATGCTAGCATTAAAAAGTTACTTGTATATAACATTATTAGTAGTTCTTTACTTGCTTCTAATTTATTATACTGTCAAATTATGATAGTTAAACAAATCTCTTCTCAGACAGTCACAAAAATGAATGAAAATAACGTTTTTCTTGTTCCCTATTCTTTGGGACACACTTAGGACAATGATTTATTTATCTAGTCGGGCTAATATCCATTGTGTGGAGAGATAATTGAAGATGGAATTTAATTGGTTAAGGATAAGGTGGCAAGTTGATGTATGGTAAGGTGATGATAACTCAAAGTGTACACACAAAGATGTTTTGTGAATTTTTAAGTATGACCATGAAAGGAATGACTCATCATTTGTACATTGAATAGAATGTTGATGGAAGAAGGATGATTTGTTTGCAACCTGTAGATACAGTCATTGAACAACCATTTTTTCAACTCTATTTTTTTCAAATTTAAGATTTTTTGTTCACTTAGAATAGTAAACTTAACTTTTTTGTATTTATATACAAAGTAAACATGATAAAAAAATAGAAACCTGTTTATTTTTAAATGGAATACACTAAGGAGTACCATCACTAATATTGACCATTTATAATCATGAACAGTAAACCTAAATCAGATAGTTCATTTTTTATCAACATGTGTAGTCTCAGAACTATCCATTTCTCTATGTATATGAAAATGAATAAAATATTAAGCTGAAATAAAGAATTGAACAAAATAGTATTCCACATAGACTAAATCAAATATACCATCAAAAGAAGGTGAACTCAACAATTGGCACAAACTCAGACATGGGAAAAGTCAAATTCAGGGCCTGGTTTATCAAGATCAACAAACAATGCAGAACCCCACAATCGACAACATGAAATGTAATAAAAAAATACTACCTTATGGTTATAGGGTAGGGCTAATTGGGGAATTTAATGTAGTTAATACCTTGCATAATAGTTGCACACTACAAAACTAGATTGGGACAATAGAATTAACAAAGTATGGAAAGATGAAAGGATCAATCAAATAATCAGAAAAAGAAACACGCTTTGTCAACACTGTTCAAAATCCTATCACCAAGAACAAACATAGAAAATAAAATTGGATAAAAGACAAGAAATAAAAAAAATCATTAGGACTATAGAAAAATCATTAAGACTATACAAAATCAAGTTCTAGAAATGGATGGTTTTGATGCTTTTCCATTATGACAATTGAGAATTCATCATTTGGTACTTCTTGGTGTATTTCATTTAAGTATTGTGGAAGCCATTGTATGGGAGAAGAGGAGGATCTACAAGAATTTTACAGAATGTGGCCGAATAAGAAGGCATTATATCTATCATTTGGATGCCTCTTTGCATGGTTTTTACATTGTTGTTGATTTGAGAAAGTTCCAAATGTGTTGAAGAAGGTTTGAACATCAATTTCCAAATATTCTTCAATGCTTTCAAAGAGCATCTTATCCAACATGTATGCTAAAAGAAGCATCTTATCAAACATGTATGCTAAATGAAGCCTATAATCACACAACCAATGAATAAAAGTTGATCAGAGAAGGTATATGCATAGGTGACAAACACACATATTTGACCAAGCATTACTTGGAGCTAGACCCTGCAACAAATGGACTTGTGATAATTTTCACAATAGTACATTTGTTGTAGGGTAAGCTCCCAATAGTGCTTAGGAAAATATGCATGTTCATCACCTGTGCATATACCTTCTCTAATCACACAACCAATGAATAAAATTTCAAATGCCAATTTCTTTAAAAATTTCTTTAACAATTCAAATGTCTCAAGTAAACAAGATTCTCAATGGAACTGCTTTGATAACATATAGATAAAAATAGGAGATTGGAGTTGATCAGCCTTCACCTATGCATATAAGAGTTGATTAGAGAAGGTATATGCATAGGTGAAAAACATACATATTTGACCAAGCATTACTGGGAGCTAGACCCAATAACAAATGGACTTGTGATGATTTTCACAGTAGTACATTTGTTGCAGGGTAAGTTCCCAGTAGTGCTTAGGAAAATCTTCATGTTCACCACCTTTGCATATACCTTCTCTATTCAACTCTTATATACAGGTTAAGGTTTTATATGTTGTATATGTTGGGTTTGTGTGCGTGAATGTATGTTTGGCTTAGCATTGTACCCTAGGTCCTCCAAAGTTTCTTACAAGCATTATAAGGACCTTTACTTATAGTTTGGGCAATTAAAATGTTGATACGATGTGTTATTGATTTGAGAATGGAGTAAAATGATTTCATTTTGATTTTTTATTGTCTCCATGTCATTATTGTATCATTGACATCTAAGGTAGAAGAAGTTGGCTTAGTCTTGACTATTGCTAGACTATGAAAGAAAAATTAACATTTTGTTATTTTGAAGTCTTCATGGATTCTTAGACTCTCCCACCTATGGTTAATGTGTCTTGTGGGAGGAGTCTAATGTTGTATAGTATGTTTTTGCATAGAGTTTAATGTAGGGATATGCAAGGATGTGGTGGAAGAGACCACAAATTATGATAGTTAAACAAATATCTTCTTAGACAATCATGAAAATGAACCAAAATAAAGTGTTCCTTGTTCCCCATTCTTTGGGACACACTTAGGACAATGATTTATTTATCTAGCTAGGCTAATATCCATTGTGTGTAGAGATAATTGAAGATGGAATTTAATTAGTTAAGGACAAGGTGGCAAGTTGATGCATGGTAAGGTGATGATAACTCAAAGTGTACACACAAAGATATTTTGTGAAGTTGTAAGTATGACCTTAAATGGAATTACTCGTCACTTGTACATTGACTAGAATGTTGATGGAAGAAGGATGATTTATTTGCAACCTGTAGATACAGTCACCAAACAATCATTTTTTCAACTCTAATTTTTTCAAATTTAATAGTTTTTGTTCACTTAGAATAGTAAACTTAACTTTTTGTATCTATATACAAAGTAAACATGATATAAAAATGGAAACCTATTTATTTTTCAATGGAATACACTAAGGAGTACCATTAGAAATATTTAACATTTACAATCATGAATAGTAAACCTAAACCAAATAGATCATTTTTTTATCAGCATGTGTAGTCTCACAATATTAGCAAATGTGTAGTCTTAAAATTGTCCATTTATCTATGCATATGAAAAATGAATGAAATATCAAGCTAAAATAAATCATTAGACAAAATAGTATTCCACATAGACCGAATCAAATATACCATCAAAATAAGGTGAACTCCACAATTGGCACAAACTCAGACATGGGAAAAGTCAAATTCAGTATCTGATTTATGAGGAACAACAAACAATACAGAACCTCACAATTGAAAACATGAAACCTAAGAAAAAACTACTGCCTTACAATTATCGAGAAGGTCTAAATGGGGCACCTTGCACAATAGTTACACACTGAAAAAATTGATTGGTCAATAGAATTTACCAAATAAGGAAATGTGAGAGGATCAATCAAATAATCACAAAAAGAAACATGCTTTGTCAACACTATTCAAAATCCTATCACCATGCAGAGACAAAGGAAATTAAAAGGGAGAAAAGACAAGAAATAAGAAAAATCATTAGGACTATAACAAAATCATTAAGACTATAAAAAATTAATTTCTAGAAATAGACGGTTCTAATGCTTTGTTGTTACAACATTTGAGCATTCATCATTTGGTACTCCTTGGTGTATTCTAGTTATGTATTATGGAATCCATTGTATGGGAGAAGAGGAGGATCTACAAGCACTGTACAGACTATGGCTAAATAAGAGAGCATTATATTTGTCATTTGGATGTCTATTTGTATGTAGTTTTTACATTGATGTTGATTTGAACAAGTTCCAAATCTGTTGAAGAAGGTTTTAACATCAATTTCTAATCATTATTCAATTCTTTGAAGACCTTTTGATATTACTGTTATTTATACTTCAGCACAACAGTCATAATTTTGTTCTTCTTCTTATAACTGTTTTGATTTTCTTTAGAAGGAAGGCATTCCATGGAGTCTTAGACCTAGAATCCATGCAATGATGTTTATCTAACATTGTACTATATCACACTAACCTTGCATAAGAAGAAAAGTGAAGCACAAGGGTGTGCGCTAGTGGAATTGTCAAAAAAACTTGAAGAAAATGCATGGATAGGTATTGCAATGATAAATCTGGCCAAACAAGGGGAACATTTTCTGATTTGAAGTGTCAAGATAGGTCATAAAAATGGTGAATCAATTACCAATTTGTGGGGAAGGTGTTTGGAAGTCACAGATTTGAAAAACCCTAGATTTAAGGGTTTATAAGGGGTGATTTGGGGCTTTTGGTGTTTTAGAAGCCATAGGTTGAAATTGAGTTGATATTTCTTCAATTAGATTCATTTTAGAAGACTTCTAAAGATTTTAGTTCTTGTGGATAAAACCATCTTATAGTTTCTTTCTTATTTCGACTCATTTTTATGCATTGGTGAGGGTACAATGCTAGGACAATACTATTTGGTCTGAAGGAACAAGGGGTAAGCTTGGGATATGTTGAAGTAATTCAAAATGGGTTTCTATAAGTACCAGGTACTTGTCTTGCATTTTGGAAGGATTGGGAATTATAACTCGTTTAGTGCTGCTCGAGGACTAGAAGCAGAGAAATTACACCTTTGATGTAGTTCAGAGAGTTGGGTGTATTAGGTGTTGCCTAGAACCATAAAAAATTATTGATATGCTATTGGTTCAATTTGAGGAGGAGATTATCTCTAGGCTAGATATTCTCCATGTTGACATGGTGTTGGAAGATCTAAATAAGATGGTTGATCCAAGTTGGGGGTCTTAACTGATTATTAATTAGATTGAGAAAATAGAGATATCCATACTAAGATTTTGTTAGATCCAAAGAAGTAGGGTCAAGGGTGCCCCAAGCATCAATGGCGTACACATTAGAACTTAAATAGTATTAGAACTTTATTATTGTGGAACCTTCAAGACCTTAATGTGCTTTTTATATACTCATCAACTAGAGAACAACATATGATTCATGAAGAAGCCTCCATTTTATTATTAGAACAAGCATTTCCTATTTTTTGACTGTCATAAATCATACTTGTTAAAGAATGATATAATGAATACAAATAGTCAAAATTTCATCACCTATTCATCTAAAAAGGGTCACAATGCATCTCATCTGCCTTCTTCAATAGTTCTATCAATGAAAAGTTTATCATTTCATGTTCAAACCTTTGAAAATTCATTAAATCATGTGATTATAGTCTGAAACTTATGCAAACAATCCACTAGGGCATTATTAATATAGGACCAAATATCTTCACAAAAATCTATAACTTTAGATAGCCTCTAAATTAGTGGAACATTTCCTCCAAATTCTTATTTTATAATTCCAAATTTATAGATTTTAAAATATACTTACATAACTATAAAGACTTTAAACTAGTAATGATCATCATTAGATAGCCCGACAGTGAGGGTTTTGATGTTCTTTACGCCCTAGCTTGAGGCTTAGCCTTTGGATCAACATGACCATTGGTAGGACTCGGGCTAGGAGCAGTAGCTTTAGGATTTCCAAAAGAATTTTTGTTTACATGCATGAGTTGTGGAGTAATATGAAGCCCTAGGTAAACATCCCTTATGTTTTTACCTCACTATTGTAACAATAAATTCATGTAACTTGCCATGCAAACTGAACTAGTTGGTGAAACTAGAGATCTAAGGTCATTTTAATATAATGGATACAAATACTCATAGTTTCATCACCTATTCATCTAAAAAAGGTCACAATACATCCCATCTACCTTCTTCAATAGTTAAATCCATGAAAAGTTAATCATTTAATGTTCAAACCTTTGAGACTTCATTAAATCATGTCATTATAGTCTAAAACTTATGCAAACAATCCACTTGGGAATTATTAATACATGACCAAATCTCTTCACAAAAATCTATAACTTTGGAATTATAAAATAAGAATTTAGAGGAAATAATCCACTAATTTATAGACCATTCCTATGGTTGGAATGAAAGTTATGCATTTTCTTGTATTCATTGTTTACCCTCATTCAGGGTTTTGAAAGAGGATAAATGGTATAACCAACCTCAATCATTTCAAGAATAAAAAGTACAACATTTTTTTTATCGCTGTCAAGACTCAAAAGTACAACATTTTTACAACACCTCAAATATGTGGAATTTTAAAAACATATATCTCAAATTTTGATCCCATGAATTGTTGGGACAAAACATAACCAGGTGAAGATTGTATAGATACAAGAAGATACTAAACATGAGTTTTTCTATGAAGTTGTATCAAGTTTCTAGATCCAAGGAATTGATCACAAAGATCGATAGATCTAAACATAACGAGGTAAAGATTGTACAGAGGCCATAGGAGACTAAAAATGTGCTTGGCTGATGTGTTGTATCAAAAATTAAGTATCACATATTTCCTTGAAAAAACCTTCAAGTAGAAAATGATGAAAGTTAATTTCATTTAAAATAACTTTCATTGATGTACAAATAGTTGCAGAGTGCATGTGCGATTCAGTAGTTTTATATCTTAAGAACACACGATCCTGCACTAGCATGTAAACAACAAATAACACACATGGACACCCCACCCTATTGTTAATATGATTTAGAACAATAGAGAGAGGGGGTGAATCAGTTGTTCTCAGTTCCTGATGTATAAGACAAACTTAGAAGCTTTACTTCAAATCAGACCAAGCAACCAAAACAAACTCGGTCATCACTAATTCAATAATAGAAACATATAACATTGTAGTCCACTACCCCGCTGTAATTCAACTTGCAAAACATAGAAATGTTCAAACCAAAACATTCACACAAGTATTAATAACAGGATTTATAGTTGAAACCCAATGTGGGAAAAACCACTTTGTAACATGCTACTATTATTTTGACTCTTTTGAAGTGAGCTCGGTTAAAAGCCAACCATATCAAAGGTTACAATACACACTATCAAGTGTGACTCGGTTAAAGGATTTCAATCACCCTGTTAAAAGTGAGCCTGGTCAAAGGACTTACATACACTCCATTAGAATGCAACCTTGTTCAAAGGATTTAACATATGACTATTAGGTCAACCTCTATTAAAAGGATTTTGACTATTATAATGGTTAGAAAGTAGTTGCAGTAATGATCTGAAAAACATACAACTCACTTTGCAAATATCAGATCTGATTCTGTACACAAATACTAATTTACTGACTTTGAAACTTTTCCATCTCCATCTCTGATCTGCTTGGCACTTTTCTTCAAGAAATCGCCACACTTCTCCTTTAGCCTTTTTTGCTTATATAGTTAATAAAAATTATCTTCCAGCATTCCATTTTCACCCATGCATCAAGCTTACATATCCAATACTCAGGCTCCCTTAATATTCTCCTCAATTAGGTTAACTCATCTTTTACCGCTCAATCTTATTCATAGATCTTAGGGTTAGGTCAGGTTCATTGAATCTACCTACTTTATGTTCTTCAACTCCTTTTCTAGAATCATCTCAAATCTCATAAAGATTTACAATAAAATGTTTTACAGTGCATTAAATTCTTTCTTACAATCAATAAATAAAGTCAACACATTTTACATAATCCAAGACTTAACAATGTCGGCTCCAAAATTAAATTCTCTTCAAATATAAAAATGCTAATGCTCAGTCAATACTATGATCATCCACTCGGTCTTCATGTTGAAAGCTCAGTCATTACTAAAACTATTTCCTCAGCATACACTGTCTTCCTTGGCAATTTACTGATGTTCGATCAACACTAGATTTTTGCTCGACATATACTAACTTGTTTGACACTAACATAACTCAGCTTAAACATGATTTATCTATTTTTTCTCGGTTAAGCTGACCAGTTTAGTCTTCAATCTTACTAAGATAAATAATTCATTATCTCATCATTGTGCAACATAGTCAAGTACACTTTGTAGTATCAAGATAACTCAACCTTTCGTTAGGTGCTATTGTTACCAACCTTACCCTGATCCTTCACAACAATACAATAGATATAGTACTTTCCTAAGTAGCAATAGTTTTACCAGCTAAGGTTTTGACATCAATGACAATAAAACAATTGTTTCAATTGTAGTTTCCAACAAGCTCCCTCTTTGGTATTGATGGAAACACCATATGATATCACCTGAATAACACATGGATTACCAACCAATCCAAAAAAAACTTATCTATCCATTAGAGAAAATTTGTAATATCCTTAGCTTCATTCTGATTTAGAATCTCTAAATCTTACTTCTGTGACCGTCAGAAGTACTAGATCTCCCTCTATCCTGATCTTTCATTTTAGTTCATCATCAGTACTCTTCAGTGTCATGTGTTATTATATCATCTCAGTTCATCTCCCTCTTTGACAAAAATACCAAAGCAACAACATAAAACATACATCCAACAGATGTAGATAGTATTTGTGTAGTTCAATGTTTCTCCCTCTGTCATCTTGCTTATGACCGATTCTTTGTCTTTGCTCATTTTCACAACTCTAGGCTAGTCCTAAAGTGTGACAATCTTTTGCATCAATTTTTCAAATATTCTGTTATAGCATATTTGATGCAGTGCTCCTAGCTTGACTAGGCAGCCTCAGTTAGGGGAAGGACCCCTAATTGAATTCTCAGGTACTCATGAGCTTCTCTAGGTAAAGCTTTAGTGAATATATTTGCTACTTGTTCCTTAGTATTCACATATTCCAATCGAACTTCTTTGTCTTGTACCAATTCTCTCAAGTCGCGATACTTGATTGCTATGTGTTTGGTCTTAGTATGCATCACTGGATTCTTAGAAATATTGATAGCACTTGTGTTGTTACAGAAAATAACAATAGGTTTGGTAATTTCTTCTTTCATTCCTACCAATAATTGTTTTATCCATATCAAATTTGAATAGTTTACTGCAGGAGCAACATACTCGGCCTCGACAGTAGATTGGGAAATGCAATTTTGTTTCTTGCTCGTCCAGGAGACTAATCTCTGTCCAAGAAAGAAAGCTCCACCACTTGTACTCTTTCTGTCATCTACATTTCCTGCCCAATCAGCATCAGTATATACTCTTAGTTCAAATTTGTCATCCTTCTTGTAATATAGCCCATAGTTAGTAGTTCCTTTCAAGTATCTCATAATTCTTTTCACAGCCATCATGTGTGTTTCCTTAGGATTGGCATAAAATCTTGCCACAATCCCAACAACTAGTGCAATATTTGGTCTATTATGTACATCATACCGCAATTTTCCAATTATGTTTCTATACAAAGTCTGATTCACTTCTGTAGCATCATCATTCTTAGATAACTTTTGTCCAGTAACCATAGGAGTACTCACTAGTCTAGCATCTTCCATCCCAAAAGTTTTCAGTATTTCATTAACATACTTAGACTATGTAATGAAAATTCCTTTCTTCATCTGATATACTTGTAAACCAACAAAGAATTTGATCTCACCAAACATGCTCATTTCAAATTCAGTTTGTATTTCATTTGAAAATCTCTTACACAAATCTTCTTGTCCACCAAAAATAATGTCATCAAAAATATTTTTTGCTAACAAGATACCTTTACCTTCATCTTTCATGTACAAATTGCTTGTGTCATTTGTTCTTGAAAATCCAATCTGTATTAGATAGTTATGCAACCTCTCATACCATGCTCTAGGAGCTTGTTTCAATCCATATAATGCTTTGTTCAGTTTGCATACCATGTGTCTTCTATTTGGATCAATAAAACCTTCTAGTTGTTCTATGTAAACTTCTTCTTCTAGTATACCATTTAAAAATGCAGAATTGACATCCATTTGATATACCTTGAAATCTTTATAAGCAACATATGCAAGTAGAATTCTTACTCCTAGTTTAGCTACAGGGGAAAATGTCTTCCCATAATCTATTCCTTCTTCTTGTGCATAGCCTTTGCATACCAGCCTAGCTTTGTTTCAAGTGATTTCACCTTTTTCATTCATCTTATTTCGAAACACCCACTTTGTTCCTATGACATTATTATTTTTAGGTCTTGGCACCAGAGTCCAAGTATCATTCTTCTTAATCTAGTCAATCTCTTCATTCATTGCTTGTATCCAGTCTTCATTTTCCAATGCCTCTCTAGTTGACTTGGGTTCAAATTCACACAGTAGACATGTTGGATCTTTGGTCTTACTTCTGGTCTGAATTCTAGTATTTTTATCTCCAATTATCTGTTCAGGCTTGTGATGTCTTCTTACATATTTTTCCAAAATAGGTTTAGCTCTCTTGTCCTCTGTTTGATTAGGCTCCCCAACAAGAGTGTCAGATTCAACTTTTGAATGCTCGGCAACCTCTTCCTGATAATCAGTAGCATTATTTTGTAGCTCGACATGTTCTTGTTCTTTCTTGGCACTATTGTCACTCGGTATTGCTTACCTGAGACTTGACATTAGGTGCAAGTCTATTACTTGCCTCTTTTATTTCTTCAATGTACACAAAAGATCTGTAATCTTTTGGTTCTCTTTTTCTATTAGCTTCATTTCTTTTTGCATACTCATCAATTTTTACATTCACACTTTCCACAATTTTGTTAGTGTTAGAGTTCAAACACTTATAAGCCTTACTTTTTGTGGAATACCCTAGGAATATGCCTTCTTCACTTTTAGTATCAAATTTTCCATTCCTAGTATCTTTTAATATATAGCACTTACTTCCAAAGATTCTAAAGTATTTATCACTTGGTGCATGTCCATGCCATAATTCATAAGCTGTCAAATTTGTACCTTTCCTGATCTATACTCGGTTAAGAGTGTAGACAGTAGTGCTAATAGCTTCTTTCCAATATTTATGTGCCACATTCTTTTCAATCAACAATGTCCTTGCACAATCCAAGATAGATTTGTTTCTTCTTTCTATTATACCATTTTGTGGAGGAGTTCTAGGTCCAGACATCTATCTTTTAATTCCTCTTTCATTGCAAAATAGATTGAATTCATTTGATATAAATTCTCCACATTGATAAGATCTAAGACATTTTAGGTTCCTACCTATCTCCTTCTCAACTTTAGCCAAATACCACTTAAAATATTGAAAAGCTTCATATTTTTCTTTTAAAAACATTACATGCAAAATCTTAGTATGATCATCAACAAACAAGATAAAGTATCTAGCACCATAGTAACTTTGTACACCCATAGGTCCACAAAGGTCACTATGAACCAAATCTAAAATGTTTTCAGAAGTAAAGGATTTTCTCTTGAAATTTGACTTTGTCATTTTTCCTAACTGACATTCCTTGCACATCACATTCTCAAGTTTCTTTAGTCTAGGTAGCCTCTTACTTTCTTTTTGTTTCTTATCTCTACCAGATTGTTAAAGTTAACATGACATAGCCTCTTATGCCATAACCAAATATCATCAAGTTGTGCAATCCTACATGTTTCTTCAGATAGGTCAAGATAGAACAAATTATCTCTAGTCTGTTCTCCACTTCCAATCAGTTCACTAGTAGCATCAAATATTTTAGCTTTCTTGTGATGAAATTCTACTCAGTAACTAGTTCTGTTTAGTTGAGCAACACTTAGAAAATTATAATTATGACCTTCAACCCAATAAGAATTTTCACAAGATATCTTATCAGTTAGTTTAATCAAACCTTTTCCTCTAATAGGACATGTTGCATCATTACCAAATGTTACACTTTTACCTCTATAATGATGTAAAGTTTCAAACTTATCTTTTTCACTAGTCATGTGATGTGAACAATCACTGTAAATAATCCATTTATCATTCTTGTTCACATAGGAGATCAATGCAGTTTTCTCATCCTCATTAGATTCATCTTTCATTGCAACATAAACTACCTCAATTTCAAAATCATCACTATCAGTGTCAGTTCCTTCTTTAGAAATGTAGCAGGATTTCTTACCTTTTCCTTTGTAGTCTTTGTTCCTTCGGTAGCTTGTGTCATCTCTTTTGTCTTTGTTTTTGCTTTTTCCTTCATCATCTTTATCCTTCTTGTTAGGACATCTAGCAGCTATATGGCCAACTTTATTACATGCAAAACATATAATAAGGAGTTTACCTTTATACTTTCCTTTTCCTCTTCTCAGTCTTCTAGCCATAAGAGCTTCTAGATCTTCAAGGTCTTCATCAGAAGTGTTACTATCACTTTCACTTTCACTTTCGCTTTCACTGGTGCATCTTTCTTTTTCTTTCTTAGGCTTGTTCAGAATTGATTGTGACTTGAAAGAAGATTCAACATTACCAATACTACCAACAGGGAAATTATCATAATTAGAGAGTTCACAAGTAGTTAGCTTGCCAATCAAACCTTCCAAAGTATGCACATTTGCAGAGTTACATCTAGATTCCTGAATAGCTAAGATTTTAATAGCATATATAGGATGTAGAGTTCTTAGCACTTTTCCAATTATATTTTCATTATCAATAGTTCCATTTTCTCCTCTAATAGCATTTACAACTTCTTTTATTCTACCACAATATTGTGCAATGTTTTCACCTTCGTGCATTCTCATTTCATCAAACTTACCTTTGAGACTCTCGGCCTTAGCTTTTAGTACATACAAGTCACCACCATAGATTTTTGCAAGAGTGTCCCACATCTCCTTAGCAGTTGTACAATCCTTAATGTCCTCAAATTCTAGATAGCTTAGGGCAGATGCAATTTCCAGCATTGCCTGATTATATTCTTGCTTAGCTCTCATTTCTTCAGCAGTTAAAGGTGCAATAGGTGAGACATATTCATTCTCAATGCAGTACTTTGTAGAATCACCAATACCAGCCAGATGCAGCTTCATCAAGCTTTTCCATGCAGGGAAGTTATTCTTGTTTAGCTTTGGTACCTCCTTCTTATACATCCTGATCATTTTCTTCAACTCCCTTTAAACTTGATTTCTGTAAACACCAATACGTAACCTAGCTCTGATACCAATTTTTAATATGATTTAGAACAATAGAGAGGGGGGTGAATCAGTTGTTCTCAGGTCTTGATGTATAAGACAAACTTAAAAACTTTACTTCAAATCAGATCAAGCAACCAAAACAAACTCGGTCATCACTGATTCAATAATAGAAACATATAACATTGTAGTCCACGACTTAGCTGTAATTCAACTTGCAAAACATAGAAATGTTCAAACCAAAATATTCACACAAGTATTAACACTAGGATTTATAGTGGAAACCCAATGTGGGAGAAACCACTTTGTAACATGCTACTATTATTTTCACTCTTTTGAAGTGAGCTCGGTTAAAAGCCAACCCTGTCAAAGGTTACAATACACACTATTAGGTGTGACCTAGTTAAAGGATTTCAATCACCTTGTTAAAAGTGAGCTTGGTCAAAGGACTTACATACACTCCATTAGAATGCAACCTTGTTCAAAGGATTTAACATATGATTGTTAGGTCAACCTCTGTTAAAAGGATTTTGACTACTACAATGGTTAGAAAGTAGCAGTAGTAATGATCTAAAAAACATACAACTCGCTTTGCAAATATCAGATCCAATTTCATACACAAATGCTGATTTACTGACTTTGAAACTTTTCCATCTCCATCTCTGATCTGCTCGACGCTTTTCTTCAAGCAATCGCCACAGTTCTCCTTTAGCCTTTTCTGCTTATACAGTTAATAAAACTTATCTTCTAGCATTCCATTTTCACCCATGCATCAAGCTTACATATCCAATGCTCAGGCTCCCTTAATATTCTCCTCAATTAGGTTAACTCATCTTTTTCTTCTCAATCTTATTCGTAGATCTTAGGGTTAGGTCAGATTCATTGAATCTACCCGCTTTATGTTCGTTGGCTCCTTTTCTAGAATCATCTCAAATCTCATAAATATTTACAATAAAACATTTTACAGTGCATTAAATTCTTTCATACAATCAATAAATAAAGTCAACACGTTTTACATAATCCAAGAATTCAATAATGTCGGCTCCAAAATTAAATTCTCTTCAAATATAAAAATGCTGATGCTCGGTTAATACTGTGATCATGCACTCGGTCTTCATGTAGAAAGCTTAGTCATTACTAAAATTGTTTCCTTGGCAATTTACTGATGTTCGATCGACACTAGATTTATGCTCGGCATATACTAACTCGGTCGACACTAACATAACTCGGCTTAAACATGATTTATCCATTTTTGCTCAGTTAAGCCTACCAGTTTAGTCTTCAATCTTACTAAGATAAACAATACATTGTCTCATCATTGTGCAACATAGTCAAGTACACTTTGTAGTATCAAGATAACTCAACCTTTCATTAGGTGCTATTGTTACCAACCTTGCCCCAATCCTTCACAACAATACAATAGATATAGTACTTTCCTAAGTAGCAACAGTCTTACCAGTTAAAGTTTTGACATCAATGACAATACAAAAATTGTTTCAATTGCAGTTTCAAACACCTATCATAGAGCCAATGCTAAGATAAAGAATGCTTTTCATAGGCAATTTCAGGGGAAAGATCTTGCATATATGACCAGAAAAAGAAGGTAGTTCCCTGATATGTATCCATAAGTAGGTAATTTCATTATTTAGCTTCCAAATCTCTTAATTCACTCGAGCGTTTTCTTCAAAAGAAGCTCCCTCACAAGAGTAATTCCTTGTCCATAAAGTACCTTACACTAGATACTAGAGGCCTTTTGAACTTCTCAAGCGGGTCTGCTAGCCCTGTAATCTTGCTTCTAGTAGCTTTGCCTTCAAACTATTTTTTCGTATACCTTTAGACCAATCAAAAGAGGTTTTGAATCTTTCAAAATCATGAGAAGGATGATGATGATTCCACTTGCATGTTGGGATAGCTAATCCACTATCCATTGTAATGTGGAGGAGTGAGATGGCCTTTTTATGTTAGAAATAGGGTAAGATTTGTTTCATATTTCATTTTTGCAAAATGGGTAAAACATAGCTAAGATCCCTATTTTTCATTCTCAGCTAAATAAATAGAAATAATTTATTCTTTAATGAATTCCTTCAACTACCATAGATGAAAAATATTTTGAATTCCATCAACTACCATAGTTGAGAAATTTATTGAATTCCTTGTACTACCTTTAATGATCTAGAGTCAATTTTTTGTTTAAACAAAGAAGATTCAGAGTGAAATTTATAAATAAATCCATGTACCTATCAAATGTAGTGGAAAAATATAGAATGACTTTCAAGAATCTCATAGTAATCCATGAGGGCACAACGAAGTTGCAAAGGGTGCTTGGCGGGCATGGAACACTGACTCTACTTTGCTCTTGCCAAGTAAAGAATGAAAAAGTGATGTTTTTTTAAAAAGTTATGTCCGTGTTTGACGAACTTTCATCTAACATGGGAATGGTCATAATTTGATGAACATGAGCATGGATTAAACAAAAATCAATGTTTCCCTTCTACAATCCCACCAAGAAAAATCATTTTGCTACTTGGTCAAAAATTTTGGTTGAAATTTGGGGTCAAATTTACTAGTGATAGATGGAAATTAGTGCATGGATAAAGGAAATCTAAAAAAGATAGATATGAGAGGGAAAAGTGTGGCTTATTGAAAGAATAATTGAACTTAATACCCTCAACATACTAAGTTTTGTAAGATTGGGAAAGGATCCAACAATCTCTTGAATGTCCTCATTCCCACAGTTTGATTTACACTTATTAGTCATAGATGCTCCAGAGCCCACAAATTTTGAGTCAATAAACTAAATTACATGACCTCCACATCTAGACAATCAATGATATCTAAAAAATAATCTAGATATCTTACCATGTTAGCTTTGAATTTGACCACTAAGTACTCAATCTTTCAATTTCAAAAATGTCAATATCTTGAGATTTTTAAAATGTGAATGCATGGAAAGACCATACAATCTAATTTCCTTATGTTTGAAATACTTTAAATACTATATTTTGAATGATATAGGGAATCTTTGTATAACTCAATTACCTAGTGCTTGTGACCACATAAAATGAACACTTTTAATCATTTTAAGATCCATACACACCACTGATCATTGTGCTTCTGACACATGACCAGATATAATAATATTAGCATCTGAATACTACAAAATAGTCATACAGATCTTAATGCAGGACTTTTTTGGGTGGTCAAGTTATTGGCCATGAGAAAACCCACTATTTGTCATGGGGAAGCCCGCTCATAATATAATTCATATTGACCTCTATATCAAAGTGGTTGTGAATTTGTGAGTATTTTCAACATACATAAAGACTGAGTTGCATTCTTAGAATTTTTCTACTCTTACCAAACTCTCTCAAATGTAGAAAATATGAATAAATTGTTAAAATAATGGCCATTTTCAACGTCTTTGTTAATTTGAGGAACATTAATGGAAACTTGTGAAAGAGTAATGTTCAAAGGCTTTTTAAAGTGTGAAAAAGTTTAGTAGTTAAATCATAAATTTTCTAATGCGGATCAGGTTTTAGCAAAATTGAGCACTGCTTTTCATTGACTTTGTGTAAAATTTAACTTCTCCACTATCATCTATATAAGGAATTAGTGACATAAAGTACCTACCAATGACGTCAACATACAACTCTAAATATTATAAAATTCCTAGTCAGTAGTTGGTTATATGTATACCATGATAATTGACTTTGAATTTCTAGGTGACAACGCTATATTTTGTCATCACAACGTGTCTTCAAGATTGACAATCTTTACTCAATCAAAAATATTAGCAAAGTCTATCCAAAACTAAATTAAAAACAAAAATTGAGGATGAATTATGTTACTATCTTCCAAAAACCACTTTCCCTTTCGAAGATTTATGAGGCATTGATTTTATCTTGTCCAATAATTTTCATAGATTTGCGGCAAGAGATTGAGAGAAAAGATATGTTTGTCTTCCATGAAGCTATTGGTTCCCCTTCTCTTTCTACTTATAGGTTTACACTATGATTGACAACTTAATGTCACTGACTGTATCACCACTCCAAAGTCTGCAAGGAAAAGGGCCAATTAACAAGGATCAAAGAGAGACTCCTACACTTTGAGCCTAGATGCTCAGGCGGGTGTACCCTTGATTCACTTCTTTAAAGGAATCACAAAATATTATACAACTATACCCCTCACTAACCGATTTAAAGATTTTATCATTTATATGTGTGTGATTGATGATGATGGACTGCTTCTAGAGAATGGATCAGTGCCTCAATCCAGGGCATAGAGTCACTTAATAACATATATGAACTGAAAACCCTAACTCAAACACACTTGAACTCAAAATAAGTGCTTTGCGTATTATCCCTCTCACTCCCAAACCTGATCATCAAATTTTGATTCAACCATGAACCCACTAAAACTACCTTAAAGACTTTAATCCTAACTTTGTTAGGAACTCAAAGATAATTTCACAATACTCTTTGTTTACCATATGCTAACTCACTTTGTGACATTAACATATATGAGCCCAAGATCAAAACAAGAAGACAAACATAAATCTGAGATTGGAATTCAAATGTATTCTCATTAAAATCTGCAGAATCAATACATTATCAAGACAACAAAATGCTAGGAAACAAACCCTAAATCCAGGCTTTCCTTGTTCAATATTTTACATTGACTATCAACATAACACCGTCAACCACCTATTATAGAAAAACTCCTGCAATATATACCACTAGTCATCTTGGAATCCCAAAACATGATGCAACAAGCTTTCGATGGCTAGGGTTAGGGTTTCCACCCACCAAACCAACTAGATTTAATCAAAATTTATTACATTTGGAGGAAAACCAAGCAACCTGGTCTAATCAGATTCAAGAATGATCTCCATTTATGAGAAATCTTAGAGTATTGTACCAAAGATCGTGAATCTACCATGCTAAATAGTCTGATTATTCACCTACAACATGCCTCGAGCAACTGGTTACCTACATCTTCAATGTACAAACCCTCTGTAGTTAATCATGGAACCCTCTGGACTACTCTACATCAATTGACAAAATCAATGCTACCAGATCCAGCTGCAAAAGCATTAAAAATCAGTCCTCTCTAGTTGAAAAACCATTTAAATATTCAAATCTGTAGGGAAACTACTATTTCCATGGCACCAGACAGAAATCGACAACCAACATTCAAACTTGGTTTAACTTTATATCATAACTGTTAGATCTTCATCTTTCCTGAGCTCTTTGTGACTTAACCATATAGGAATCCTAGTTTACATTTAGCGATCATATGACAAAGGCTTCGCTCATTCTCAAAAAGAAATCCTTAACTCAATGAACTAGCGAACAAAGGAAATAACTAACCCCAATCATAATTCGGTGAACTAGCGACTGAAGGCTATCTCCTATTCGCTGAATGATTCATGCTACCATAAATTTATTTAGAGATTCAATGACCACTGTATTCGCCCATTCGTTGGATACTATATAACCTTGGAGCACGTTGTCAACCCTGCCACATCATTAGTCCTTTGGCCAATAAAAAATGTGCATGTCAGCTCCAACTATCGGAGGACCCACCTGAATTTGCCACCTGAGAATAAAGTAAGATCGATGGCTGGCGTAAGATCTCATAACATTGATAGAACCCATGAGAACTTACGCCAACTGTTGATCTTTTGCAAATGTCAGAGCTCTCAAGGACATGCTGAAAACCCTGGTCCCACTGACAACCGCCAAATCACCACTGAATAACCAATGAAAAGCTGCCACATTAGCTCCATCTGATAGCAGGTCCACACCTCCAAAGCACATAACCCCTAAGCATTTAGCGAATACGCAACTAAAGGACTTCACTAAGTTGTGAAATATTTTTCTTAACCATGGTTTGATTCAGAGAACACATGAACAAAAAGCTTTCGCCGAATCGCTAAAACATTTCATTGACCCTGGGTTACATTGCGAGAATAAGTGAACACATGCTTTTGCTGAGTCGCTGAATACTTTGGGGGCTTGCTAACTTACTTTGAGATTTCACGAGTACACTCATTCGTTCAATCACCAAATAATTTAGAACCTTGCTAACTTTCTCCAAGATTCAGCGACAAGAGTAAAGTTTGAACCTTCGCCAAATATATCATCAAAGCCGCCAAACCTAGAGGATGTTGAAAATGACTCAGTCACTAGTTCACCAAATGAACGTCAAGTAGGATCCAGGCATATTGAGATTAAAGCATAACCATCGATCAAATAGAAAATCAATGGTGTTCACCAGATCACTGAGAGATACAAGCCTTGACCGCATGATTTCGAGAATGAGAGATCACTTCCATGCTAAGTCATTGAATGTTAAGATATAACCACCAAGGAAAAAGAAACTATGTGACAAAATAGTCGCATCATCGCCGAATAGAAAAAGGTAACCACCAGGAACCAAGCGAACAAGCGACTGACAATATTCGCTAAATCACTAAATGACTTAGACACATGAAAGGATATTAAACGATTCAGCGAATACAAGGAGGGAAAAAGACACGTGCAGAAAGGGAAATATAAGTGGCCTGAAAAAGTAACAAAGAAATAGAACAAGGCCAAAGAAAATTAGGGTTTAACCCTCCAACGGCTAGAATTATGAAATTTAGACCTAGGGTTTCAAGCCAGGAACATAGAAAAATACTGCAGAGGCTAGATAAAAGACACAAGACCATGAAAATTTATGCAAGTGCTAACAGAAGCAACACAGGATTATGAATGATATGATTAAGATGTATAGTTCTTTGAGTCTTATCGTCATTTATTGAGTGTTTCTCTTGTCCTTGATCGTGATGACCCCACGCTCTTTGGGAAGTTAAATAGTTTTCCTCTGTTTTGCGATTGAATTCTCTTGCTCGTGTATCTACCATTCTATAAAATCTTATGGAGAAATGTAACATAATATTTAATTATTTTCTATAAAATTTATACAACTGTATTATAAAATAAATCTAATATTAAAATAGTGTATGACAATACAAATTGTGATTGTTAATTAATGTTGTTGATTATGAACTCCAATTTTCTTGGATGATCATGGGGTTGAGTTATAATTGGTGTCTCAAAGTGGTAAAGTTGTCTTACAGATGAACTTTGGTGAAGATGTCAACTATTATTCTAATACATGATAATAATATGGCTGTGCCAGTCTATCTTTTATCAAATCTTTTTTGAAATTACATATTTTAATCAAATGAAATAAGACAATTTCGGGATATTTAAAATTCTTATTTCTAAAAATTATTCTTTAGGATTTATTGGTAAATATATAACTAAAATAATTAGCAGAAAGATAAGTCATGGGAATTTCATTATCAACATGTTTGACATATACTCTTAGCTTTAGGTATTGAAGCTCTTCTTAATGAAATGACTATTAATCCTTGTACTAGCTCTCTTATATCTATATAATATACTCTCATATTATCTAATTATTTTTAATAGAATATCATAATAGTATCATAACTTACAAATAAAGTAAATTATTGTAATAATATACTTTTAGTAATTCTCTAAATTCTCTCGTGTAACCTTTTCTTGTGTCATTTAACAAAACCTTAAATTTTGTATTACAATACATAAGGTTTTAAATGTAAATAGAAGGAATCATGCATTTAGTTTCCAAATAAAACAAAATAAAAACCTCCAGATACATCTCAAAAACAACTAATTCAATAAAGCATACCATAAATTATCAATTCAAATGTTATCATAATTTCTATTGTTGAGTTATTTTCTCCAATAGATTTCATATGTGGATCCTAATTTTCTCATTGAAGTTTCTACATTCAATAGAATTTAGTTACCAAAATTAATAATAGATTAAATTTGGATGGGGATGATTGAATTTATAGCAATTTTGTAGGAGGAATGTATGACATAGATTTTATGTAAGACCAAATGTGGATAATGAATGAAACGATTTCCTTAGGATATATGAGATTAAATGGTTAATATGGAAGTACTTAGCATATGCATGGCTTGGATGAACATACAAAATTTAGCAATTAATTGTGAGAATGAGGGAAATGAGACAATAATGGACCTTTAACGATGAATAATCTTATGTTCTATTTACTCTAGAATCTTTTATCGTTAAAGCTCATGTCTCTCATTTGTGTCATCTAGATTTTAGATGATTTGAGATCAGAATATTGATTGATGCTAAAATGATGATTAGAGGACAAAAATTTAGATGACATAAATGCACATGTTAGATAATGAAATCCCATAAGGATGTAATCCAAAAATAGGATGTAAAAGTTGGACTATGGATAATTAATAATGAATAAAAAAATCTATGGTGAAAAAATCCTATCATATCAATATCAATTGAATGAATGCTAATTTATGTTATTGTACCACTTACTTTTATACCTATAATGGATCAAAATGATTGAAATGATGGAAAGGAGATGTTTAAATCAATTAAACTTGGGACATATAAATTCCTCCAAGCCATTGTTATAATTAAGGTACCATCTAGCTTTTGAACCTTATTTCGCACTTCCAAAATCTATAGAGATTATCCTAAGGCAGCTATAATGTATTGAAAATTTTTAATACTTATTTCTCACTATTATTGTATTACATTCATAATAGGTGATGGGTTATACAAGTAGTAAAAACTTGCGGATATAAAATTATTCAATAATGTTTCCCCAATTGTGGACTTGTCGAATGAATATATTTAATAATTTTGGAGGTGAAGAAGTTAATGACCTATACATGCTTCTCCAAATGGGTGCATGAAGAGGTAAGATTCATTTATTTGAATTCTATCATTTATTGTATTTAATATATAAAAACATTTATGTGAAAGAAACTCTAAGCTTGAGCTTTATAGCATAATAAAATAATAAAAATCATTAGGAATATAGAAAAATGATTAAGACTATACAAAATCAATTTCTAGAAATGGACGATTCTAATGCTTTGTCATTACAACAATTGAGAATTCATCATTTTGTACTTCTTGGTGGATTCCATTTATGTATTATGGAATCCATTATATGGGAGAAGAGGAGGATCTAAAAAGAAATATGCTCTGTCAACACTATTCAAAATCCTCTCACCAAGCCCAGACATAGGAAATAAAAAAGGGACAAAAGACAAGAAATAAGAACAATCATTATGACTATAGAAAAATCATTAATACTATACAAAATCAAGTTTTAGAAATGGATGGTTTTGATACTTTTGCATTACAACAATTGAGAATTCATCATTTGGTACTTCTTGGTGTATCCATTGGGAAGCTATTGTATGGGAGAAGAGGAGAATCTACAAGAACTGTGGCTGAATAAGAAAGCATTGTATCTATCATTTAGATATCTCTCTACATGGTTTCAAAATTGTTATTGATTTCAACAAGTTCCAAATATGTTGAAGAAAGTTTGAACATCAATTTCTAAAACAAGAGAATCGACAAGAACTGTATGAACTGTGGCTGAATAAGAAAGCATTATATCTATCATTTAGATGTCTATTTGCATGGTTTTGAAATTGTTTTGATTGGAACAAGTTCCAAATGTGTTAAAGAAGGTTTGAACATCAATTTCTAAACATTCTTCAATGAATTTAAAAAGCATCTTATCCAACATGTATACTAAAAGAAGTCTCTTATCAAACATGTATGGTAAATGAAACCTCTAATCACACAACCAAAAAATAAGAGTTGTTCATTGAAGGTATATGCATAGGTCACAAACATGAAAATTTGACCAAGAATTACTTGGAGCTAGACCCCGCAACAAATGGACTTGTGATGATTTTCAAAATAGTACATTTGTTGGTGGGTAAGCTCCCCATAGTGCTTAGGAAAATCTGCATATTCTAAAGTAGACAAGATTCTCAAGGGAACTTCTTTGATTAAATATAGATACAAATAGGAGATTGGAGTTGATGAACCTTCACCTATGAATATAAGAGTTGATCAGATAAGATATATGTATAGGTGACAAAC
>BSBK01011784.1:2500-46836 GCA_027943335.1 Chamaecyparis obtusa
AATGTTTGCATTATGAATATTCTAACTAATCAAATCATTCCACATTCTTATCTTTTGTGGCTTCTGGCATGAGCGGAGTCATTTGAACTTATAATTTGACAAACATGTATTCAATTTAAATTTAATGATTCACATTTTGATGATAGAATATGTTGTCCTTGATATGCCAAGAATTGATTCACAACATTGCTAGAATGTTTGGGTGATATAAAAAATTGTCTCAAAATCCATATACATTAAAGTTATGCACTAATATATTTGAAATCTACAACTATAAACTTGATCTTTTTTCCTATTTGAACTAGCATACAAACCTAAACTTGTACCCATAGGAATGGACTAACCAAAATATGATTTTTTTGATATATATAACTTGATCCTTTAACATGTTTGTTGAGATATTCTCTAGGTCATATTCTTCTTAGTTAAATACCTAGGATGACTGATTCAATAGCTTTAGAATAATGATGGAGGAAAACAAGAAAGTGTGCAATGGCCTAAGATGATGTATATTGATGTAATATTTTGATAATGCTACTAAGCATATTTTGTGAATGTTCTAAGGGGATATTCTTTAATGGCTCCTAATTATCCTTGATTATTTTGAACTTAATTTCAAATGAACAAATGTATACTCTTAAATACAACATAACACATAAATGTGATAACATAAATTACCTAGGCAAAGTTGAAACCTTCTAATTTGATCTAATATGATAAATCAAAGAACTAGGACACAAGATCAATCTTTGGAGATATGTTATGATGAGGTCTAGATAAAGTGATGTTATGAGTTGAATTCACATTAGAATATATCACTTGTAGAATTATTAATGCACTTAGAACACTTTAATCTAAAAGAATGCAAAACAAAAGGGAAAAGAGCACAAATGTCCAATTTTCATTATTATAATTTTAAATAAATTAGTATATAAATTAAATTTTTTTAATAGATTTATTTAGTGGATAGACTCCCTTGGAAAGGAACTCCCCATTGGAATTATCTAATGTTGGTCAAAGAAACTTCTCCATCAGTTTTTGCAGTCATGTTTTTGTCGTTGTTGCAACCGTTTCCATTAAATGTAGAAGGTGTGGATTCTTAGCCAAAACATGATAATAATAACAAAGTGAATGACTTATTGAACAACAATAATTTTCATTCCACGCAGAAAAATCTTCCAAGCAATTCATGTTGTAAATTGAGCAATCAGTATCATCTAACAACTAGATCTTAATTGTGCTTTGTTTGTGATATTTTTAGACTTGCTCAAGCCTAAATGCTAGCTCTCACCTATTACAACTCTAGGTTCACAAATTGGGTTCCAGTTATATTAAGTTTTTAACACGTAAGTGTTGTAAATTAAATACATCTCAAATTTATGAAATTACATTTCATAAAAATCGTGAGCTATATAATAGTTAAATTCATGAGAAAAGTAGTTATTATAATATCTATGAGTAATAGTTAATTTTTAGTTTTCAAGAGAATCTTAATATTTTAATTATAAGAGAAAGAAAAAAATTAGATGACTAATCAAATGATTTCAATTCTTTGCTACTTTCATTACTATAATATTTTTATAATGACAAGTAAAATTATAATATTTTGCTCTCCTAAATTATAATCATTTTTAATAAAAATATCTTATTTGATTGAACATATTTTCAATTTAAAATAAAAATATATATAATAAAAAATATAATTCAATAATTATTTAAATAAACATAAAAAAAATTAAAAAAATAGGACCACCTAAATCACAAATTCTATTTTTTTAATAATATTTTTATAATGACAAGTAAAATTATAATCTTTGCTCTCTTAAATTATAATAATTTTTAATAAAAATATCTTATTTGATCGAACATATTTTCAATTTAAAATAAAAAATATAATTGAATAATTGTTTAAATAAACAAAAAATAAAATTAAAAAATAGGACCACCTAAATCACAAATTCTATTTTTTTTAATACATTGATTTGATTGAATATTTTTTTGAAGTATTAAGTATTAGTTTTGAGAGAACAACTGTAACTATTTATTTTCATTTTTCCCATTGTTCACATAATGTATATTTTTAATATTTGAGTAGCATTTAAATAAAAAATAGTGGCGATATTTGTAATGAGTTTAGATATTTAACTTTGGGCATTGTAGCGAATTTTCTGCACATTCTCTCTATATAATCAATATATACACAATTTATTCTTGTACTAGGTGGAATAAAGATAAACTTAACATTATTGGTGTCCATGACACACCATAATTATCAAACTTGGAAACTACACATATAATGACATTTCAACCAATCTATTACATTTAAAAAAGACTATATTCTTTATGGTACAAATTTGAACAATTAACTAAGCCAACATCTACCCAAAACTTACACATCAACACAATGCATTGGGAACCACCTAGTACAATACTACCTAATTGTTTTGATAACTGTCATCATCCTCATGTGGTTTTGCATGCCTAGAATGTGTATGTGTCACTAGTGTACTTAATGACTTTAACATTTTTTCTTATCACGGAGCATGAACATTTTTTTTTTCATATTACTTGTTGCATATAAATACACCAAAGCATCAAACACTTCACATTCCTCAACACTAATAGAGATGTTTGTTCATCCCATGATGTCTTGTTAATTATCAAATGTTATTGATGAATTTTGAATTTTAGTTAACATATGTCCAAGTCTAACTTATTTTGGTCCATGTCCTTTTGGAAGACAAAGAAAGGCCTACAAGTGCATGACTAAGGACTAAGATCCATTTGGAGTCTAAATAGTTTCTTGTTTGATAAAAATGGAGTAGGGGCTTCATTTTTAATGTTTATTAAACTTTAACTATTATTAATAAGTATGCATAGATATAATTCATATAAATTAACAAATATGGTTAGACAATATTATTGGACTAGTGGTTTTGTGAGATATTATTTGTATTTTAAGTTAAAATACTATATGTTATTAACTATTATTCAAATGAAATGAGAAAATTCACCACATTTATTGACATCATTAATAACACATCTTCATTTTGAGTTAAGTCATTTGCCATGGTTTTAATGAGCTTTGTTGTTTTGAATTTGTACTTGGTCAGATAATTTATTGTGTTTAGGCTCTTGCCAACAATAGGCTTCTCACAAACAATAACAAAAAATATCATAAAAAAATGTCATATTATCTAGCTTCTATTCTTGAAAGTCTTATGTCTATTATGTTTTGTTGACTGGACACTTATTTCTTACAATTCTAACTGGAAATCTTCCAGACAACTACCACCTATAATGGACATACCTATCTACACATCACATTCAAATGTCATATCATTGTGGAACCAAATTACAACAATTGTCACCTTATAAACAATATTTTGTCAACAAGGCAAAACTCCAATGCAAACAAAATTTCATCAAGCATTGCACAACATATGGAATGAAACCCCAACACAAGACAAACATTGGTTAATAGCACACACAAATAAACAATTCAAAAGTGAACAAACAATTTAATAATTCAACACACTTGTTTCTTAAACTAATGATTTATTAAGTCTACACAACATAAAATACTAAAAAAACTAAACCATCCAGTTGCAATGATAATGGATTGATACCTATAGAAGGCCACCATGGAATCAAGATGACCAAAAATGTGTACCAATAATACACGTATTGCTAGGTAGCCATAGAAAAATCACACATAAAATAGCATGGGCTATTACCGTACAAAAATCCCAAGGTCTAACACTGCATAGAGAATGAAGTGATATTGGAAAAATTGAAAGAAAACAATTGACATTTAAAAAGCTATATCTAGAGCCATGTAATACCCTCTCCGATGATTATACTTGGACTTTTATTTCGACACTTTCATTATGATGTTTAGAACTATATGTTTACATTTTTTCTTATTTAGAGGATGATACACTTATCAGATGCTTAGATACACTTATTTATTGTTATCATTTATATGTTTATGATGAAGTTTGAAAACATCTGTATTTACATGATTTATAAAGCTAACCCAAGGATTTGAATCTAACCATTATTATGTATGATGTCTTATGTTTTCATGTGTATAAGATGTTTAATGTGTGTTCATGACTCAGGATGAAGTCGTAGTTACTCACTTAGTTGAGGTTCACACGATGTATCGATCTTGGTCATCTGTCTTCATATATATATATATATATATATATCTGTGTATACGTATTTCTTCTTGGTGATGCAGGACTGCAGGTGCCGGGTATTGTCTCCACCTAGTCTCACAGGTCTGGGCGATCCCTCAAATTCTCGATCATTGTTGTTGTTATGGAGATATCACCAAGGTTCCATGAGAAGGAACTCAACCTCTAACCCTTATGAACCTTAGGTGGGAAGTTCCTGAGTTGGTCCCTTGTGTTGTTGTTGTATCATTGTGCCTATCAGTTTGTTGGATTATGGTGATCTTGTTTCTTGTTCTTGTCTCTTGCATTTTAGGAGACTAAGGTTTGGATAAGGTAGCTTTAATTGTTCTTAATAATATGCTTGATCATTGCTAGTAGATAATTTATATGAGATATTATTTCATGCGAATATAGGATGTTGTGATTGATTTTGCTAATCTTGTTAGAACATCTTGTGTTAGTGATCACCACACACACACACACACATATCATGATTTTACTTTGTATGGAATATGATTTATTATTTGATTGTATAATAATATTTTATAATACCATAATAATAAGATGTTTATGATATAAATAATAATATTGTTTTTAATTATAATATAACAATATATGTACACATAAGCATATGGATGCACACATATGCCTATGGTTACATATATCCATATAATATGGTGTGAAAGTAATTGTATTTTAAATAATAATAATTAATAAACTAGTTACTTGAAGGATTAATTATTAAATGGTAAATATTTTACCATAGCTTTAGTAAATAAGGTGATAAGTAATAATAGTAATAAATTATTTCTTTTTCCTTAAATAAAGGAAAATCACATTAGTTTATTAATATTTATGAGCCTCTCATATTTGACTTTATTATTAATAATATTAAATTAGCTATTCTCTTCCCGTGAATGGCTTTAATGAAATTAATTAGAGCCTAAACTATAAACTACCTTTTGGTTGGGATGGTTGCATCGGCTGTTTTTCCCCTGCAACCAATTCTTCAACCTATTTACAAGAGAGATCTTTGAAGGATGGGGGTGGGCTGGAAATTATACTCAAGAAATTGGATTATTTCTTTAAGAGGATATTATATTTAGGAGGATTATAGTATTCTGGGAGAGGAAATATATTATTCTTGGAAGGATAGTTTGATTGTGAGTTTCTAGTAGAAGGTTGGTGCCTACATCCAGGAGGAATTTGGAGAAGTACTGGAAGGAGATTGAACAAAGTTGATTCAGCCTTCATCAACGGTTTTTCTCCGCCAGAAGCCAGGTAGGAGCTATCCTGAAAGATGCTCCTCCTTATTTGATTTGTTGATTTCTTTAAATCTTCCTTTGTGTTGTCCTCTATGAATTTGAAATGAATATATTAGATCATGTCTATAATTTTGTGTAGTAGAAAGGATAGTGTGTTGAAAAACTAGTATTGTATAAATAATTATCCTTTTTCTCTATGTGTGCTATGATTCCTGTGATGATATATTATTTGTTTATTTACTGGATAATATAGGAATATGATTTATATTGGGAAATATGTCACTACCTTTTTTCTATCTCTTTCCCAGATCAAATTTATTTAAACAATCATCTTACCTATGACTGTCCTAACATGACAGATATATGCCCTCTAGAGAGACCCGTACTCAAAAGTGTATTAATTTTTATTCTACCCAAACTCCTCAATCACTCTGGTGAGGATGGGCACAATTAGGTCTATCAAAACATATTTAAAGCTCATCAAAATCCAACGGCTGAATTAAAAGTTATGGCCCCCGCACTGAGGGTTAGTTTTTCTGATATTATATTATTTGTCAATCAGAGATCTCTATCTTCAACCTCCTGTATATCCCTACATTCAAACACTTAATGGCACATACTTATATAGTAATAGGATTCTTCCATAATCTATAATAAAAAATAAATTGGAGAGCCTATGTGCTCATTTAAACTTCAAAACAATTGACTAATTGCACCAAATCAATAATAGGGACAATCAATGTAAATGAGGACTTCCTGTGTTCAAAGCCTCATAAAAACAAATTAAACCTATATATAAATGGTTAACAATAGAAACCAATACTATACCAATCCATTTCTAATCACATTTACATTGTAATGGAGATTTTTTTAAAATACAAAAGGGTTGGCTATACCCTCACGGAAGAGAACAAGAAAGTTGCAAGCTTTTCATTTGTATTCAAAGAAAACTTTATTTCCCTCTCTCTTCCACACACCAAACCCTCTAAACCTCTCTCCAAATTTTACTGTTATGTGTTTATGATGTTTTGGTAAGGGTAGGAAACCTAAGAGCACTAGGTGAGTGGCTCTTAGTGCAGGGTCGGGGCCCAGAGTGGCTAGTACCAGGACAACCCAAGGGGTGAGGGCTATGTGATGACACTCACCTAGCTTGCCACTTAGAGTTTCTACCTAGCCTTAGAACCTTTTGGGAAAGGGTTTGTATTTTAATTTTCTTTTTAGTTGTTATTTAGGAAAGGTTACTCCAACCCTAGGTACGACCTAGATATCACTTGCTTGTGGACCTTGGTGTTTATCTCCTAGCATGGGGGAGTGGGATTTTTTGGTATCCACGTGGTTGGGTGGTAAATCTTTTATCGAGGTACCTTTCACAGTTGCAGAGCTTATGGATTCTTGCTTGCGTATTGTTCCATTTTTGAAGAAAGAAGACTTTGTATTTATCTTTCATTATTCTCAAATGTAAAGTTATTATTACCTCCTAGAGGAAATGAATGTAGTGTAACATTTAATGTATTTCAATTTTATTTTGGATGGGTAGATTTAGGGAAAAGAAAAGGGAATGGTGAACTTTATGTAAATCGTGTTGTTGGAAAAGCAAAAGTAGTTTCATATATGTTTCAAGCAAAGTGGCATGTTTCTTATTACTATTATTTAAGAAAAGTTATTAAAACCAATGTGTTAATTTCATATGACAAATAGTTTAACTCCTAGATAAATTCTTTTACAAAGATTATGCTTTAAATGTTTATGAAATAAGGTTTAGGGAATATTGATGGAATCAATTGGTTAGTAATAAAATGATAGCATTTATATTTCTGTCTAAAGAATTTCAAAGGTTATGCTTTAAGAGTTAGTACACTTAATTGTCTTAAAATAATTATAAATGTACTATTAGGGAACCTTGGAAGGATTGTAAGTTAAATGATGTTTATGGATTGTTCATGCAAATCTTTTAAAGTTCAAAATTTTTCATAATTTGTTACTTAGGTTTTCTTTTCTAAAGAGAATCTTTGTTCTCTTCCTTGGCTCCATTGCGGGGCATGAAATCTTTGGTATCAGAGCCCTAGGTTTCCACACTGGGAACTTTGGGACTTTTAGCTCGCTTATTGCTTAGTATTTTGCATACTTTTATTTTGATTTTATCATTGTAGGATCCTAGATATAAGAACTTTGTTCTTGGTATTCATGCTATATTGTTCTATAAAAGTGTACCCATTCTTCTACGATTAGGTTGTCTCACATCGATTACTTATATTTTGTGTTTTAGAATTAATGAATGAGTCTCCTAAGTACTTTCATAGATAGTGGATATCTTTCTAATAAATAAATGTTAATGAATTCCTCATGCTTTTATGTCACCTTCTTCTTGTACTCTTGGAAAGACTCAAATTAGTATTATAAGTTATTATGTACCTTAAGTGTTGATAGTAGCTAATCATAGCTCCTCTAAAACTTGTCATCATGAGTGCTTTTTACAGTGATTATAGGTTACTTGATTGATTTGAAAAGACTTAACACTCTTTTTATTATAAATGCTAAATTTACATCATAATATATATGTCTGATCAATTATTCTAGTTAATGATGCTTTTACAAGTTGGAATTGAATTACTTGCATTGATAGGAAGGAGTAAGACATCACCATGGTAGTACTCCTTATAGATTAAAAAATGAAGAAGTTATGCAAGGATTAAAATGTTGCATCTCTCTCCTTCCTTTTTCCCTATTTTAGAATAGAATTGAAAAAAAACAAATCTTTGTACGAAACATGAATTTAGGACCTTATTAATTAGGTTGCAACATTGGAATTCTTGGGTAATCCTTTTGGCCATGTTTTTGTTGAAGATTACAAATAGTGGAGAACATTTGCTAAATTAACATTGTGAGTATTTCTCTTGGGATTTATATGCAAATGATAATGTGACATGATGCATGATTGATTTTGTTTTTATAACACCTGAATGTTCACATGAATTACATTGGAGTTATTTGATAATAATAACCACAAATTTAAAATAAATATCTCTTCTCTATTCGTGATGAATGACCATCAAATGATGTTATCTATGTAAAGTAAATATATGATTTAATTTGGAAATTCTTGGCTAAAGGACCTAAGTTCCCAAGGTCCATTTGTGACTATAAGCCTATGTAGGGATTAACCATAGAGATGAAATTAGGAGTTTTCCATAATGAAAGGAATATGTGTTCTTTTGGTACAATTATTGAAGGAAGAGCTAGGATTGATGTAATATTTTCTTGACTATCTTTCTGAAATTTTTTGTTCTTGACTTGGTGAATAGGTAATATTTAGATGAAATATGAATGCTATGGTAAGTCCAGTAATGATGTGATTATCCTCCCCAAATTGTAATATTAGGCAATTGAGACTTCAATGTATTTCCTTATTAGTATTGAAGTCATTATGTTAGTGAATACTAGTGTCTTGAAATATCTATATGATTTGTTATGTCTTTATTGCAGGGGTTTATCATGTGTAATGAAAGTACCTAGCTAATTCATTTATTTGAAAAGATGATACTTGGTCCACTCTTAGTGTCCCTGATTGGGTGAAAATTGAATATCCATAATGGTTTATAATGATTAGTTGTGAATTTATTATGTGACTAATAAATGTATGTAGTACAAGTTTATTGTTTTCTTTCCTTAATTAAAATAAATATGTATTGATTCGATGACTCTTGAAGAAATATAATGTATCATTTCTCTTTGTGCCTTATTTTATATAAGTTAAAGTCATCTTGCAAATAGATATTATTGTCTCATATTATGTGAATGGCAGATATTGATATGTGTACATTGGATATTGGCATATGCCCATGAGGAGGTGAAATGTGATTAAGTATGTCATTGGTATTTTGTACTAGGTAGACAAAGTGAATTGTGAAAATAAAATAAAATAAAAATTGGAATATATGGATACTATATCATGTTATTGTGTACTTCCTTGTAAATGTGATAAAACTAGTGCTAGTGCTTATGTTGGGTGTTGTGTATAACCAGTAATTATTTGAGTTCCATGGAGTGGTGCAATATAAGTGCCCATCCATAGAAGCTATGTTTTGGATAAGGGTATGGGAGAACCATACCACTCATATGTTGCTTTCTTGTTTGTCACCCTACTGAGTGCCAACCCATGAGTGTTGGTAATTTAGTATGTGGAGGGGTAGTAGTGTCACCATTTCCTTAGGTAGTTATGTGGCATATGTGTAATGGTGACGCAAAGTGACCTTAACTTCCACTACTTGAGGGAAAAGAGTAATCAATGCTTCCCCTTATGATGAACCTATACATGTGGTTCATAAGTTTTTATCCTAATTTCCACAGTTCTTGAGCACAATACCATTACTTGATATGAGCCTCTATGAGAAGATATATGATTTATGGATATGTACATGTGGTCCAGTATGTGGAGGGAGATTCTTTTAGCCCATGTTGTGATGGATACCATATTCACACATGTTTTGACATGATGCAATGAATATGATGCCACACCCACTAATGTTCCAACAAAGTGTGAGGTGATGATGTCGTGTTGTTGATGGTAGCGTGCCGAGCTCGAGAACATGATGCCACGTACATGATTATGTGAAGGCGCAGTATATGTATGTATTTTTCTTGCTACTTGATGCAGAGTGTATTGGTGATTCTTGCATGCTTGTAGAGTGGCACCCATGGATGCTCAGTTTGTAGACGTGGTAGGCATATGGGTGGGCCCTATCCATGTATACCTCTGGCTATGACAATGATCTATGAGAGACATCATTATGTGGGGTGTGTCCTGTGTGTGCCTACTCCATAAGGAACACTGCCATGCAACATATGACTAGAGTGTGCTTACTCCACTTGGTGTATGGTCATGTCGGGTGGGTTGGCATGCTTATTCTGCACCATCCGATGCAGGGGTGTTGCTGAGGTGAACCCCCTATGCCATGTGGGTTGTGTTGCCTGAGCCCAACCACATGAAGGGCTATTGCGATAGCTAGACATTGTTCCCTCCCTCGTGAGGTGACTAGATATAGTCACACAGTGATGTGATGTGCAATTTATGGTGATTTTTTTAAATCTTTATTTATGTAGACCAACAATTATTTCATCATTTCCTACGATAGTTTAGCCAGGACTTATGAGATTTATCTTGGGTGTAATTTATTGTTGTAATATCTTGGATTCTTCTTATCCTATTGTTGAGATTGATAATTATATTTCTATTATTTGTGAACTTTGGTGGCTAAACTATCTTGTTTTGGACTTTTCTAATGTTGGTCTTGTGTTGTGTTGTGATTCCTCACTAAAGACACATGAGGCAGACTTGGTGAGTGTATACGAGGAAGTAGACACATGGAACCTTGAGGATGGGGGTATGTGAGGCTATTATGCAGCTAGTATCCACTACCTTCCTATGTGTGGTGTATGTTCCTTGGAGGCTAACCACCTTACACAAACAAGGGATATGACATGTGGACTTGTATGGAGGCACTAGTACATTTTGCACCATTTTTCTACCAAAATTTTTGACCATGAAATAAAAAGGTGTTGGTTGGTCAGATAATATAAGGAAAACTTTCATTTTTTTAAATCCATGCCCGTGTTAGTCAAAATTTTGACCACTACCGTGTACGTCAAAAGTTTGACGAACACAAGCATAGGTTAAAAAAAAAAAGAACTCATTTCTAATTTCATTATCACCATGGTGAATTGTTTGAAGGGGCAACGCGCGAAACCTCATCGGCCAAGGTGGATTTGGCACCATGTATAGGGGTTGTAGTAGAATTCATTTCTCATTTGATCATTATCACCATGATGAATTTTTTGAAGGGGTAGTGCGTGAAACCTCATCGGCCAAGGTGGATTTGGCACTGTGTAAAGGGTTTTTAGTTTTTATCTGGACTTGGGCCTTTAATCTTCAAGCTTGGTTTTGGAAACTTGGCTTTTCCTCTCCTTATCAAATGGAAGCTCATTGAGGTAGGGATTGTTTCGTTATCTCCTTTGTATTTTGATAGAATACATTGCATTTGATCATTTGATTGAATACCATCATGTATTTTGAGGGCACATCTTATTGTGATATTCATTACTCCATGCTTTGTTGTATCCATGGCATTGAGTTCATTTCTTTGGATGATTTGATTATGGCATTTGTTGTGTTAGTGAATTGGGGCATCATGTTAATGTGTGTTCATTAGATTCTCTGGTTACCCACGAGCTAGAGCATCCATTTATACAAGCTAGGGTATCATTGATTATTTCCTATCAATTATATGGTGCTGGTAAGTCTTTCCCAACCCACATAATGGTTATTAATACCAATATGAATAGACATGGCTAGCATCATTTCATTATCGATTGATTGGCATCGTTTCATTATCTTACACTGTGATACAAATAACCACTAATTAGTGGTTATTGTAACACATTAACAATATGTTAGGATAACCATTAATTACTGGTTATCGTGTGATCAAGCAATCGACTAAGTCGATCTTGACAGTGACTACATAATATATATAATGTGACTGCATAATATATTAACAGTGACTAGTTAATTACCCTATTCCAAAGCTCCTATTTTGGCACAAACAGGGAGGATGCTGGCAAAGGTTAACAAAATAGTTTAGGACATTCAATGACTTAGGTTTTGCACACACAAAGACATTAAAAATGCTCCCTTGCACATCTAATAGAGAAGATCATTAAAAGAATATACTCTAATTTCCAACTATTAAGACAAACTTGATGCCTACTAACTATACTTCCAAACCTTCTCACTATAATTATAGCTAGCATCTAGTTTCTCTACTACTATAGATTATGTGGATTTTATTATTAAACAATCAATCTCCTCTACAAATTATACAATGGCATTTTCATTTCATAAATTGTTATAATTCATTTGCCTGAACTTTCTTATTCCTTCACAACATTCAAAGTTAATTTGAAGAATACATACAAAATGTATAAAAATTATTATATTTGAAAAAATAAAATAAAACATAGAATGATTTAAAAAGTATTTAAATAATTTTAAAAAGATAGAAGGCTATCTTAAGATAATATTTAAGAGTTATTTTACTAGGAATTTATTTTATTTTAGCCTATTTTACTATCATATTTAAAATATCTTATAGTGATTGCATAATATATATAATGTGACTGCATAATATATTAACAGTGACTAGTTAATTACCTTGTTCCAAAGCTCCCATTTTGACACAGGTAGGGAGGATGCTGGCAAAGGTTTTGGAATTTAGCTTTACACCTGCCATTTGCATTTGCTTGAAAATTTCTAAAGCCTTTTCAAAAAATCCATTTTGTACATAGCCTGTAATCATGGCATTCTATGATACCACATGTCTTTGATGAATTTTGTCAAAGAGTTCACGTCCCTTGTCTATAGTTCCACATTTTGCATACATGTCTACCAGGGTAGTTGCAACTACAACATCTGACAAAATTTCTTTATCTTTTATTCTTTGATAAAAAGGTTTGAGATTTTCGCTCCTCCATATTACAATGATGTTTATTTATTTGGTTACAGTAAAGGGAGAAAAACTCTTGGCTCCCTCCTCCATCAAGCATGTGGCTTGTCACTCTATGTTATTTCCTTTTAAAGTTTATTACTGTCACAATGTGAAGAGTACAAATATGTATTTGGTAACATTGAAGGATGAGAAAAATGGATTTAAGTAGAGTGTGGTTGCTGAATGCCATATGGATACTAAACCTTATCCCGCTAAAAGCTTGGCGCTGCTTGGCCTCAATCTAAAACTAGGAGAGGGTGAATTTTGCCACTAGGTATCTAGTGATACGCTTCTTTTTATCAAGAAGGTATGAATATCAAGTGATAATACTATCCAATTTGAATAAAGTAGCTTAGGAAATCCTTGATATAAGATCACAAGAGCAAGGAAGAACTAGCTTCAACTTATGTGTCTATAATGTCTATTATTCTAAAATAGGAGCTTTGAAATCCTGTGATATAAGATCACAAGAGAAACCCAATGAGATTGGCTTCCACTTATTTCAATAATATCTATTGTTTTCAAATGGGAGCTTGGAAATCCTTCTTATAATCAAAGGATGAGATTGGCTTCAACCTATGTTAATAATATTTATTATTTGTTGCTCATTATTTTCTTCATTAGAATGAAGATTGACCTATTACTATGCTTAATTCTTAAGAATTGATGATTTTATAAGATTAAATGCATGAAAATACCAGGGACGTATCAATAACCTGATACCTCAAGTACTTATAATTAGTATGCCCAACAAACAAATACTTAGTAGTAAAAGCATAAGGTAGATATTTGTTGTTGATTTCATATTTATCTGTTACATATGCTATTTACTGCAGAAAAATAGAATCATTCATGAATTTAGAAAGAAAGAAGAAGATTTTCTAACAAATTCTCAGGATTAATATAAAATAGATTTTTATAACAAGGTTTCAGAATAATATAGACTAATGTAAAATAGATTTCCATAAAAAGAGTTTATAATAATAAATTTTATATCAAATGTGGATGTGAATGTGCAGCTTGTATAAGTCATTGCCATCTTTATTATTTTCTGTAGCAAATACATCTGAAGCACCAACACAAGCACCATCAGGTCTATTTGGAAATCGAAATTCAGAACCAAAGCCTCGAGATTGCTGTAGTGTTTGTGAAAAGGCTTGATACTTTCGAATATCAGCATCACTGACACTTCTTCAGGCATATTTCATCGAATCCTCAAAATGAGTAGGCTTTATTTTAGCTACCTCATCACTATCATCCTCATCCATTGCCTCAGGGTTCTCACTTCTTTTTCTTTCATGTTCAATATCTTGTTAAAGTGCAGAGGAAAGAGAACATGACAAATTATCTTTAGATGATGTTTGAGTTCCTACACCGCCACTTTGATGTTGATAGTCATTGCATTTCTTTATATTAGAGATTACTTATTGGGATCGTTTGTGCTTGTTTTCATGTATTCATGATGAAAACATAAACCTTGTTAATTTTCAAAACATGAAAACATCAAACCTATTCTTTGAGGGCTCAATGTCAAAGATGCCTTTTATGTTGTGTTTAATGACATTGCTTGTCATTTGTTGTTTTAGTTTTCCTTATTTTGAAACATTGCATTTGTTTACTTCATGATATTGTAAAATACTATTTTGATCACTGCGGCTATGTATTGAAGCACCTTGCTATCCTATACTTTGGAATGCTTTAATACATTGATGACTATCTGGAAAGTATTTGGTGGCACTAAAATAAAAATCATTTGTGTCACTTTTTCTTTTCTCTATGATTGATTATAAATATCATGGTGTTTTATGGCACTTTCATTAATTATATCATGGTCGTGCTCTACTATTGTTCTTAACCTTTAACATATATCCAATGATTACAATGACTTGCACATGCTTGTACCTTATGGTTGTTCCATCTTCTTATTGTGATTGGTTCTGATATAAGGCATGATATGTCAATGTCTTCTTATTGTATTTATTCTATTAGGACTTCAAACTGAGTGACATTTCCTTTTCACATGAGCATAGAATTCAAAATTGCCTCTATAGAAGAAATTGTTCATTAATAGTAGATAGATGTGTTTTTCCCTATGGTCTCATGATAATGGCCATATTCAATAACTCTATAACATGATGGTTGTTCCATTGTTCTAAAAATACACTTTGTTGTCCTTTTGACATGATAGCATTATATGTTAGAAACTTTGAGGTTCTCTTACCTTTTGTATGTCATGGCTTCACCTCTATGTAGCTAAATCTCACTTTGAAAATGATCTTCTTTTAGGAAACAATGAAAATCCTCTATGGGTTCATACTTATTGTGACTTCCCATGGCGCACTATCATTCCTTGTACACTATATTTTTCCAATACTTTTAAATTGTCACTGTCTTTGAAAATTAATGCCATATGTTGCTTACATTTTATTCAATTTCCATATTAATTACTCTCTTCAATTGTATTAGGAACTTTTGCCTTAAGCATGTGTGATGCAAACCTATATATAGATGGGCATTAATGCATTAATGCTCAATTGAATGCCTTAATGCAACTCCCAGAGAAAGGCCATCTGGAAGCTTTAGAGGAAATAATTTGTACTAGGTATGGAATCACCTTCACTACAATGCCAAATTATGATGTGTTATTATCTTCAATTGCAAGTTTCTTTTGCAAAAATATATTGTATATCTTTACAGACTAGACAATGTGACTGTACAACTCCATAATATATTCTCTATAATCTCTAATTCAGTAGTCTAGTGAGGAGTTTTGTGTAACTCCCAAAATAATAATAACTCCCAAAATACTTATCCTTTTCAATATTTCATGGTCTAGTGAGCATGATTTGTGTGTGTCTTTGTAAATCTTGTATAATCTTATAATATATATATATATATATATATATATATATATATATATATATATATATATATATATATATATATATATATATATATATATATATATATATATATATATATATATATATATATATATATATATATATATATATATATATATATATATATTATTATAAACAAGATACTACTAATGTTTGTATGTTTATATTTTGTATATTTATAGCTTGTGAAGAAAGTCCACACCTAGCAATATGAACCTAGAACAAAATAACGAGACACTTGCTAGATTGTGGTCTCAGTTCCAAAGAAAAGACATTGAAAAATGTTATTGTCCTTGCAAAAAGTGTAAGGGCTTAAAGAATCAAAGAATTCTAATCCAAATAGCCCAGAGTCATTGTAGGCAATATGGTCACATTGAAGGGGGGCATGATTTTTGTTGATTGGTGAATGTGGATTTCCAATTGGAGGAACATGGAGGTGTGAATATCCAAGCCGACAATAACGCTCCCATGGAAGAAGATGATCCTATGGTAGAGGACATGATTGAAGATGGTATTGGCGTAGTTGATCAAGATGATCATGATGATGGTACTAGCACATCTGATAATGATTGTGAAGATGGTCTTGATATAGCTATAATTGAGAAGGCATACGAGCCCCTATACCAAGGCTCCCAAACAACTCTTCTCTCCGCTATAGTGTTGTTGGTGAACTTCAAGGTTATGAATGGTTTATCCAATGTAGTAATGTCATGTATGCTAAGGTATGTCATTTTTGTCATCTTCAATGTTAGCATACCATTACGATTCATTATATTAACAATTCATATTTGTTGTTGTAGGTTGATAGGTGAGTTTTTCTTACCACCATCAAACATTTTGCCTAGTTCGTACCAAGAATTATCTACCATTATGAATCAAATTGGAATGCAGTATCAGAGAATACATGGATGTCCCCATGATCACATTCTATATCATAAATAGCATGAATTTGCAATAGAATGCCCTGTTTGTCATACTAGTAGATATCGGTTAGATCAAATAACAAAAAAGGTGCCTCACAAGAGTCTTTGGTACATTCCCCTTATTCCACATCTTCAATGATTATTCAAGTGCACTAGCTTGGCATAATTTATGGATTACCATGCATGCAATAGAAGTCAAGATGACATTATGTGAATGCCTGTGGATGGTTATGCATTTAAAGACATAGAAACAACATGGCCACACTTTAAAGAAGAACCTCGTAATCTCAAGATTTCAGTGGCAATGGATGGTGTCAATCCATTTGGAGATATGAGATCTACTTACTCAGTGTGGCCTATTTTTGTTATTAACAATAACATTCCTCCTTGGATGTCCATAAAGAGGGAGCACATAATGTTGTCAATGATTGTACCAAGTATTTTTTTATTTAATAGTTATGTAAATTAATTTATAAACACCACATCAAGATGGTCATAATAATTATGTAATGTTTTTGTTCATTCAACTAGGTAAGTACCAAGTTAAAGATATGAACATGTATATTGAGCCCCTTATTGACGAGTTGTTGATTTTATGTAATGGGATCACTATGTATGACATCTCTAGACCAATAGGAAAAAGAAAATTTCAATTCCATGCAATGCTTGTATGGACAATACATGATGCCCTTGGGCTAACTCATTTTTGTGGTATGTTATATATTCATGTTAAGGTCACGTATTTTTGGTATGTTATAGTGCTTACACATTATTGTTGTATGTTTAAGTTATGCATAATAATTGTACATGATCCAATTGTATGATATCTTTTAGGTCTTCAGACAAAGGGTAAATTTGCATGTCCAGTTTGTGGTCCGAAGATGAAATCTCGTCATTCAAGAAGTTTAGGAAAGCAGGTGTTCGATGAGTTTAGGAATTTTCTCCACAATAATCATAAGTATCGAACTATCAAAAAACATCTTTTTAATGGGAAAAAAGAGATGACATCAAGGCCACGAAGAATGACACCTCATCTATGGAAGTTGGAATACAATAGACTAAATCACAGAGGTAATGTCATTTCATCTGATTTTTGTTTGAAATTTAGATTTTGATATTGTCTTTTATTTACTAATGATGTTATTGATGCTCATGAAGGTCATCAAGGCATCAATGACCAAATTCTTAGAGGAATAAAAAGTTATCCTAGTCAATTTAGTAGGTTTCCGTACTACAAGGATCTCCCAATCGTGCATTTGTTTGATCCTATGCATATTGGAAAGAATGTAATAGAGACACTATGGAAAATATTGGATGGAAGGCATGACAAAGAAAAAATGGCCAAAATTTGTAATTACATTCGTGAATCCAATCATGCACTGAAAACTTTCATTGAATCAAATAGCAATGGAGACCACATAAACATAAGTGCCCTTCCTTGGTTATTAACTGAGCATAAAAGTGATGCATTAAAAGAAGTCATAAAAAAAACAAAATTTCCAACAGGATTTGCTACAAATATAAGTAGTCTTGTATCAAAGAAAGGTGATTTTGGGCCAGGGTTGAAAACACATGATTGGCATACCTTCGTCAAGGTAAGTCATGTTCTCTATTTACAATATATTTGTAAAATTGCATGTACTTTTTATTGTATTATTTTACAATATATTGAAAAGATCATTTTTTAATCATTGCAGTATGTCCTACCTCTATCCCTCCCAGACCAGTTTAACAATAGTGTTAAACAAGTTATATATGATCTTGGAGAATTCATGAGGTTAGAAGTGTTATTATATTTATGACTTGCTTTACTTTTATGTAATTTATTGTATATTTTTATCTAAAATCTTGTTTATATGTTCTTGCAAGTTGAATCTCTTTCAAGTGGTTATCATCTAAAGAAATTGATAAAAAAGATAAAAAATATTGGAAGAGAAAAATTCCCCAGCTTATGTGTGAAATGCAAAAGTGTCTATCTCCAACTTTTTTCAATGCTCAAGAACACTACCTCCTACATCTAGTTGAGGAGATTGAACTGTGTGGACTTGTACAAACTAGGTCAATGTGGATGGTTGAGAGACACTTAAAATTTATGAAGGGCTTGATCTGACAAAGAGCACATCCTGAGGGTTCTATGGTGGAGGGATATATAGTATACTAGACCATGGTGTATATTAGTAAATATCTTCCCAAGTTTGCAGCAAACACCATGTAGATCGCGTTTGGAATCCCAACTCTATTAACAAATTTGAAGGGGAGTAGTTGATGGGGAAAGGTAGATTGAGGAAAGTGAAAGGTAATTATACGATGTTATTGTAGTTTATTAATTCTTATAGAAATATAAGTTGTTTCTTAGTGGTCTATTTGTTTTTTTTACAGTTGGCTGTGAGTGGGATGCACTACATTTGTATATTGCAAACAATCTTGATTGGATGACGGTATGGATTCAACAATCTCAAGAAAATGGTTGCTCATTAACATGGGATGGTGTTGCATCATTGGTTAAAAAAGTTCATTGTAATGGAGATTCCAATGTTACACCAATGTTACTTGATCTAGCATATGGTTTAAGAGGTAGAAAGGTACGTATAAGTTTACTAACCATGACCCATAAGTTTAATATCAACTCATAGATCGATGCAAATAATCTTGACATGTTTGAATAATTGCAGATCAAACACCACAAAGCTATGTACTACCATGGCTGTAAATTTTGCATAAAAAAGTTAGACAACATGAAGAAAACTTGTGATTCTGGGATAAGTGCAGTCTTTGAGGTCACTAATATTTCATCTAGAAATGACATACATCCTCAACAATCTGAAAATTGATACTATGGCATTTTGGATGATATACTTGAGTGAGACTTTAATTCATTCAAATTAGTTCTATTTGTCATCAAATGGTACATGCTATGGCTGAATCAAAATGATCCTGATAGGACTGTTATTGAACAAAATAGTGGATTTACAATGATTAATACAAGGTCATTTGAGCTAGTTAGAGATGAACCCTATGTTCTTCCAAGCCAATGTGAGCAAGTGTTTTACTTTGCCGTTCCACATAAACCGGGTTGGTCATTTGTTGTTAGACATGATCCAAGAGGAAGGACAGTACAGTATAATGTGATGGAAGAAGAAGATACTGAAGAATTAGAAGATGAAGTAAATGATGATCACGGATGACTGTTACACAATGACGAAGAAGAAGACGAAGAAGAAAATGATGATGATTCTGGTGATGCTGATGATGGTCATGAAGATGATGGTCATGATGATGATAGTCATGATGATGGTGATGATGATAGTAGTCATGATGATGATGATGATGATGATAGTCATGATGATGACATGGATGAGGAGGATGATGAATAACATGATCAATGAAATGTATGTCAAGGTATGATAAATGCCACATATGAGGTATTGATTTATTCATAGAAATTTAAATTAAGTTATTATGTGTTGAACTCTATAGTCATGGAGTATATTTTGCATCATGTAAATTTTGTCTTCTATGTAATTTGTAGCTTACATATCATGCACTTTGTAGCTTACATATCATGTAATTTTTGGCTAACTTAAGATAAATGATTTACACATGCAGGAAATTTAACGCCTTTCACATGGATCGATAGGTATAATTTATTATTTGGTTTCCTTCTTTTTAGTCAGAAAAATATATAGATCCTACTATATCTCTCATTTGATGGATTGTAGGTATCACCAAATAGGTATTTGTTTGATCTGTCTTCCTCAAGTGAGGAAAATGGGGGAATAGAAGACAAAAGTGAGACATCTAGTGGGTCTAAAATAGGGAGATCAACTAGAGGTCAAAAGATTAGAAGAAAATTTGATAAAGGAATGCAATTTTTCCTTGCTGAGGGGGGGTCATGTTCTTATGATAATGAGACCAAAGGTGACATGAAGGTTCCCTTAAGGTACACACATCTTTAGAAATAATGGGTACCCAAGGAACTACCTCCAGTTAATACTAATTTTTCTATTAACAAAAGGATATATCACATAGCTCCATCTTCATTACATAGTTTGGGCTTATTTTCCATGGATGGCATAAAGGTCAGTTATAATCAAGTTGTTGAATTGATGGAGTATGTAGGATCTTGTTACAATTACAAGAATTGGATGCGGATTGTGCAATATAAAAAAAGTATGTGTAGGTATGCATTGTCAGCAAATTATATACAATATAAAGCAAATGATCAAACTAAAAGCCTCACTATGTATATTGATGGAAGGCCAAAAGAAATAGGGAATATTGTAGGTTTTATAAATAGTTCTCGACCCATGTCAACTAATAAGCGACCAAATTGTATATTCAAGGCACGCGAGGGAAATCGTGTATTTGTATGTGTGATAAAATCAATAAATGCAGGGGAAGAGCTTCTAATAGATTACAATTTGAATTGTGTAGATACAAAAAAATTCCCTATCATGGGACTGGTAAGTATAACATTTAAACCAATTACCTCCAATTAATATTGACTCCAATTGCTTCTGATTGCTAAGAATTACTAATCTTTATCATAGGGCGACATGGATATTCCACCTCAAGATACAGGTGGGGATGTTCCTCACAGTACACTTTCTTCAGCAAAGGTAAACCTTAATTAGTGTAATTCTACAAATTATATAGAAACAAATGTCATATTATTATGTTCTTTTCTTTATGGCTTTGGATTTATTTTGATAGAATTTTACTGATATTGATGTCACAACTTGATACTTATTGATACAGAAAAGCAAAAGAGGTAGCAGATCTATTTCGATCTAAAGTTGATGTGGCATTTAGAGATGACGTAGAATCTAAATCTAACCATGTATTCATGGCTACTCAAATAAAAACTAAATATGGTAATAAAATTCTTAACCTTCTAATGGAAGCAAATGAAACTGAGGAGTCAAAGGAACTTGAAGAAGAATTGACACGTAGAGTCAATTCTATTGATGTAAGCAATAATTAATCTTAAGCAATAATTAAAGTTCAATAGATGTTTATATTTTATACTATCTTATGGATCATGATCTAAAATATGATGTGTTCTTCTTATAGAATTTTTTGACACGTGTGAAACGTCATCAACATGGTGAGGGTTTATAGTGCCGCACAACCTTCATGTAAATAATCCTTAAACCTTTAACCATTGATTTAACCTTTGTATGCATTATTGACTCAACTTATGTTTGGGATGCTTCTAGTACCCCATTTAATCTTTATCCATTGCAAATGTATTTGCTAACAATGTATTCTACAACTCATGATGAAGTGCAGACACCTCCTTCAGTTAACATTCTGCATTTGACGGTTGCATTGTCCACAACAAGGTGCTTGTAGACATCTTCCTCTATACCATCTACAACTGGTAAAACCTTATTTTTCTATATTTTGTTATGTGCTAATCATGAATTGATCATTTTTCTTGTGTGCATTTAATACTCTGTATGGACCTATTTTGTGTACTAATAGATACACCTACACCCGGTACAAGAACAAATCAGACCAATACTACTGAAGATCAGCCCATGTTACTAGTACTGGTTTGTTTGTGGGGACATTTTTGATGAACAAGAACAATATGGTTCCGTTAAAAGTACCAAAGCTTCCAAGTGCTCTAAAATTATTATTATTTATAGTGTAATTGTAGTTTACTTATACATAACTCATTTTGGACTGATAATCCCATGCTATTTTTGTAGGAAATGATGTTTTTTATGAACATCTTTTTGAAATGACATTGAAGCTATTTAGGCCCACCATACGTAAAAGGTACGTAGCTTCATAATATTGGTAAAATATTTTTCTTATCTTCCATTTATTGTACTATATTAAAGTTATGATATCTAACAATTTTGTTTTTTCAAAAAAGGTGGAATGATCAAGATGCTGACTTAAAAAATCAGCTCATTAAATCTTTAGAGGACCTCTTTTGAATTAAAAGTTTTGACAGAGGCAAGATTCTTACAAGAGCATGCAAACATTTAAAGACTATGAGGGACCAATATAGAAGGGCTCTAAAGGAGAACCCAAAGTACGAGTGTCCTCCTATGATTCCACCAATGGAGTGGAATGAAATAATAGAAGATGCAAAAGAGAAAAGGCTAAAGGGTAGTGGAATTCAACTAGGAGATGACAAAAGAAGGCATGTCATGATAGTATTAAGTAGAATGTAATCATGCACTAATTAGTGATCTTTGTAAATATATAATCTAACATGTTTCAAACTTTTCATAGACTACAAGACACATCAAAAGCCACACAAGCGAGATTAACAAAGGTTGGCCAACACAAACTTGGCTCTGGTGGCTATATGAAACTTCACTCTCGATTTGTAAGTAGTAGCATTGGAATTTCATATCAAATTTTTATATATAAGGTTGCAAACAATTCTTTTTAATCAAATCTTACATGTAAAAGTGACAATATTAAACAAAAAATACAGGGCATAGAATTCAATGTAGAGCCCATGGATGAAGACAAGAGAATAGCGTTGAAGGAAGGCTATGCATTCATGGCTGCATGCCTACACCAAGCATCCCAAAGCCATAACAAAGAATCTGTTGCACTAGATGACACACGGGTAAATTGGTCAAATGAAAAGTAAATCAAATTGAATAGTTAATTTCGAACATAAATTGACTATTTCATGATAACAATGTGCATGACATTTCACTACAGCCTTCAAATCCTACCACAGAACTTGGGTGTGACAAAGGTCATGATGTGCATCACAGTGTTGGAGGTATTAATTTGCTATTGGAAATAAATTATGTAATTATTAATAATTTAACATCTTTAATTGCAATTGGCTGTGTAACCTTTTTTTGAATATTTTAGAGCATGTTGAGCATGTTGAGGTGGCAGAAGATCAAAATGTTATTGTACATGATGATGTGGCATTGTCAGGTAAAGAAAAATACATGTTATGTTCTACTAGTTAATGAAATACATGTAATAGTAAAAAAAAGTATGCGAATTTAACCCATTTACTTGTTATTGTTGTAGACCACCCTTTAGTGCAGCATCATTGTCCTCCTCGAGACATGAGGAAGCATCATAATTTGAGATCACAACCACAAGAGGAGGAAGATAATATTGATGGTCTTGTCAGCCTTTACCTAAATAAGAAATCTAAGACAAACCTAAAAAAGAAATGATTTCTTAAATATGCTCTTTGATAAAACTTGTTTGATTAACTTTGTTGGATAATGAAAGAACATTGTTTTAAGTAATTATCTATGAATGTTGTGTATTAATATTGAATTATATGTCATGTTAATGAATATTGTTATGTGTTAATGAATTCTTGATTAGTGTTGTGTATTAATGAATGTTATATCATATTAATAAATGTTATGTGATCGTATTGATTGAATGTTATAGTTCATAAATGGATGAATGAAGTGTGTAATTAGATGTTAATGGGGAATTTAGATTGATGCTAGGGGGAGGGGGGGTGAGGCCATATGAGCTTCCACCTTCATGTGGTTTGCCTTGTCAAGTAGAGAATATTAAATTATTCTCGAAACCAAGTGAAGCTCAAACTAACACACCTTCATTATTTAATCAATTTCATTCATTCTAGGTCTTTGCTCATAAGTGCATTTTGAATGTGTCATTGTTAGGCAACTATCAAATAAAAAACTAGAAGGGCCAATAGTCAACTTCTCATTGTCATTGTCTGGCATGATTTGGCTTCATTTTGTGTAAGTATTCTCGTATTGAATGCATCAACCTCTCTTGGCCTAATGTGGATTATTTCATTGGTTTGTGTTTTTGAGTATGTGAATTGTTAAATCAAATATCAGTTCGATTTATAAGTAGCATAGATATTCTATAGCTAATAGCCTAATACACCCACATGAATAAATTTACTTGTTGTCCCCTTAGGATTTACTTAAGCAAACTGTCCTTATGTGCTCAAAAATCAGTTGTTTTAGTGCTGCAATTGTAGATGATTGTATGCATGAATTCAATGACAAGAGCTAAACATTTAGGCTCTATGATAATGCTTGTCATCCTTATATGGTAGGCAAATGAATCCAAGAAGGAAGCTTTCAGGAAATATTTGGTGTCAAGCGGCGTGCTTGATACCTCACAAAAGGTCTGTGGCAGTTCTTCTTATATGATGAAATGCTGAATCTACAAAATTAATTTGTGAATTTGCATCTATTTGTGAGATAATATATTAATATTGGTAGTTCCTCTTATATGATGAAATGCTGATTTTAGAAAATTAGTTTGTGAATTTGCATCCATTATTTTTGGATGCCTGAATGTTATGTTTGCCTTGTGAGGATTCAAATTAATTTGATTGATATGATCTTTGAAATGGTGTAGTAGTCTTTTAGATTAATGTGATTTTTATTATCATATAATATCTCTGCTCTTATAAACTACCTTGTTTCCATGTATGATTTATAGTTATTCATTCCAGTGTTCCAAAGATGAATCTGGCCGATATCTTTGAGCAAAAGAATGAGGTTGCTAAAGCTGTTGAAGAACTTGAAAAGGTTGATATATTCATATCAGTTTCATTTATTTATTGATATGTATTGTCAATTGATTACTGTAAAATATCTCTTAAATATCAAACAAGATGAAATTTGAATGTAGTATGATTCAACCGTTCATTTCTATGCTTACAGGCTATGTCAAACTATGGATATGAGATGTTCAAACACTTATTGTGGATATAGAGGCCGATGTGCATGTCAAGAAAGCAATGAATGAAATAAATGCAAGCAAGACTTTTACATCCAATACCAAATGTCCTTTTTACCATGATATTGTTCGAGATTGCTAGCATATAATTTTACATTTTGTAAATGGGTTGATGGTATTCATTTATTTAAGAAAAACCCAACTCATTATCCTCAACTTTGTTCATATTTTTGTTCTATATCTATTTAGTTTATTTACCCAAAATTTCTCTCAATTTCACCATCATTCATTTCATTCTTTTATATCAGCTGCAAGAATGAGGTTGGAAACACAAGAAAAAGCAGAGGCAGAGAAAATTTTACAAGTCAAGAGAGCAGAAGATTTCCTTATTTTATTTGTCAGTATGCATCAAAACTTCCTTTTATGTTATATATGTATATTTATAATTCTAAAAGTTGTATGTAATAAATACCAGGTTTGTTTGTAGCACCAATAATGAAAACTATTTTCTTGGCTATCATACCATCCATCTTCATCAACAACTGGTTAAGGACTCTGTCTGTGGCACCACTAGCATCCCCAACACTACTTCCACGTTGCAAACATGCAAACTAGTTATGCATCACCAGTCAGAGAGCCTATCTCAAATAGTTCAAACAAAATTCCTACTCAAATATATTCACCGTCCTCAACTTGAACTTCACTCATAAAAAATCAACACACTTGTGTAGCAATAGAATCAAGCTCGTCAAAAAATAGGACGTAGGGAGATGATCCTCTAGCTTTATCAAAAATTTCCCTCACATTAGCCTCACTCTCTCTAAACCACATTGTTAACAATGTAGGGCCCTTCACATTGATGAAATTGGCCTGACATTTCTTAGCAATGGCTTTAGCAGATGGATTGCTAGCTGAGCCCAAAGCAGTCTAGAAGTTCTCATTACTAACAGCCATGGAGTTTAGAATCTCAGCATCTATTGTCTCATCTTCTAAGTCTATAACATCCATCTTTTCCCTAATGCACTGAAGTGAAGCCTCAGTACACAAAGTAATAAGATCTGCTCCAACATATCCATGGGTATCCTTAGCAATCTTTTCAGGATCAACCTGTAACAAGAAAACTAAAGATAAATAGATACTCCATCAAGAAACATAAAGATTAATAAATGCTTTCAAAATCCAAGAACTATTTAACATTAGATATAGAAGTACAAAAAAATAAGGCCCCAATATACGTACATCATCAGAGAGCTTCATATTCTTGGTATGGATGTGAAGCACTTCCAACCTACCCACTTCATCCAGAACCCCAATATCAATCTCCCTGTCGAACCTTCCAAACCTTCTGAGTGCTGGATCAATACTATTTGGCCGGTTAGTTGCTCCCATAACAAGAACATGGGCACATGATTTAAGTCCATCCATAAGCATAAGAAGTTGAGAAACAATTCTCCTCTCAACTTCACCGTGGGTTTTTTCCCTCTTGGGAGCTATAGAATCAATTTCATCAATAAATATAATGGACGGGGCATTCTTCTCAGCCTCCTCAAAAGCCTTTCAGAGATTGCTTTCACTTTCTCCAGCCAACTTTGACATGATCTCAAGTCCATTGACATAGAAAAAGAAGGCACCGGTTTCATTTGCCATTGCCCTAGCAATTAAGGTTTTCCCAGAACCAAGAGGCCCATAGAGCAGAATACCCTTTGGAGGCTTCACACCAATAGATTTGATGAGTTGTGGGCATCTAAAAGGAAGCTCTACTAGTTCACAGATTTCCAATCAGAGCCTATCTCTCAAATAGTTCAAACAAAATGAAAAAACTAATAGTTTCACATAGAGAAGAGCAGATGGATTGCTAGAGCCCAAAGCAGTTTGGAAAATAGAACGAGCAGGGACCTACTAGCAATAAGCAGCAGAATGAGTGTGGACACCTGAAGATAAATATCTATACTAATCACTGATTAGGATGCCATTGGTGATTAGTCTGGATATTTATGTTCAATTTTTTTTCAAACACTCCGCGTTGCATCAAAATTTTGACCCACCTGTGTCAAAAGTCTGGCCTAAAATTGACCATTTTGTGTTGAAATGTGGTGTCACGGGTTTGGCATCTTGGTCGGAGCTGCTAAATATTTCAACCAAATTTGGTTGAAATATGACCGTCGCGAGTTTGGCATCCTAGTCGAAGTGACCAAAGTTTTTGACCCATATTGGTCAAAAGATCAACCAATACACAAACACTTACCACTGTTATCTTCGGCCTAGGTTGCCCTCATTTTTTACCAAAAGAGGAGTTGATCATTCGACGGGTTCAGTAATGGGTCGATATTTCAATGCCAATAATAGCGATGAACCTGTTGGTCGACCATTCGACCAAGTTGGGTAGAAACTTCGACCACTAGTGTATCAAAAAATGGTGCAAAATGTACTAGTGAGGGCCTTCATGGAAATGGCCCAAGACACCATCAAGCCACTATGTGAGGTATTGATTATGGATTTTGGATATAGATGAGACTTGTATTGTATCCTAGAGTGAGAGCTTGTCTAGAGAGGCAAATCCACTCAAGATCCTTATGATGTGTAATCCCAGTGATGTGGACTGATATGATTGTTTATAAGGAACATTTGGATATGCTCAATGTTTTATTTTAGATTGAAATGTATCATTATGTCAGATGCAAGTAAAAATTTAATTTATATGTATTGAAAGAGAAGGAATTTGTAATATTTTGATATATTTTAAGGAAAATTGAGTGGTTCAAGCTATTTACCTTAGTTCTTACTTTCTAAGTAAAGGGAAAATTCTATTCATCTTGATATTTGATCAAGTTGAAGTTATCCTTGTTGGTGATAGCAAAAATGATTGGGATATATATTTCATGCTTAACCATATTATGAGGATTATTCTCTATATAGTGCATGGATTCAATGATTAGTTATGTATGTGATATCAGTTAAAATATGTTTAATAGATAATGTCTGATGTATTTCCATTCCTAACTTGTTGACTTCCAAGAGTAAGTCACATCTTAGGGGGGGAGGATGTAATACCCTCTCCGATGATTATACTTGGACATTTATTTGGACACTTTCATTATGATGTTTAGAAATATATGTTTACAATTTTTCTTATTAAGAGGATGATACACTTATCAGATGCTTAGATACACTTATTCATTGTTATCATATATATGTTTATGAAGTTTGAAAACATCTATATTTACATCATTTATAAAGCTAACCCAAAGATTTGAATCTAACCATTATTATCTGTGATGTCTTATGTTTCCATGTGTATAAGATGTTTAATGTGTGTTCATGAGTCAAGACAAAGTCATAGTTACTCACTTAGTTGAGGTCCACATGATGTATCGATCCTGGTCATCTGTCTTCATATGTCTGTATATATATACATATTTGCACAGGTGTTTCTTCTTGGTGATGTAGGACTGTAGGTACTAAGTATCGTCTCCACCTGGTCTCACAGGTCTGAGCGATCCCTAAAATCCTTGATCATTGTTGTTGTTACGAAGATATTACCAAGGTTCCATGAGAAGGAACTCAACCTCTGACCCTTATGACGCTTAGGTGGGGAGTTCCCGAGTTAGTCCCTTGTGTTGTTGTTGTATCATTGTGTATATCAGTTTGTTGGATTATGGTGATCTTGTTTCTTGTTCTTGTCTCTTGCATTTTAGGAGACTAAGGTTTGGATATGGTAGCTTTAATTTTTCTTAATAATATGCTCGATCATTGCTAGTAGATAATTTATATGAGCTACTATTTCATGCAAGTATAGGATGTTGTGATTGATTTTGCTAATCTTGTTAGAACATCTTGTGTTAGTGATCACCACACACACACACATATATCATGATTTTACTTTGTATGGAATATGATATATTATTTGATTGGATAATAATATTTTATAATACCATAATAATAATATGTTTATGATATTAATACTAATATTGTTTTTAATAATATTATAACAATATATGTACACATAAGCATATGGATGCACACATATGCCTATGGTTACATATATGCATATAATATGGTGTGAAAGTAATTGTATTTTAAATAATAATAATACATAAACTATTTACTTGAAGGATTAATTATTATATGGTAAATCTTTTACCATAGCTTTAGTAAATAAGGTGATAAGTAATAATAGTAATAAATTATTTCTTTTTCCTTAAATAAAGGAAAATCACATTACTTTATTAATATTTATGAGCCTTTCATATTCGATTTTATTATTAATAATATTAAATTAGCCATTCTCTTCCCGTGAATGGCTTTAATGAAATTAATTAAAGCCTAAACTATAAACTACCTTTTGATTGGGATGGTTGCATCGGTTGTTTTTCCTATGCAACCAATTCTTCAACCTATTTATAGCAGAGATCTTTGAAGGATTGGGGTGGGCTGGAAATTATACTCAAGAAATTGGATTATTGCTTTAAGAGGATATTTTATTTAGGAGGATTATAGTATTCTGGGAGAGGAAATATATTATTCTTGAAAGGATAGTTAAATTGTGAGTTTCCAGTAGAAGGTTGGTGCCTACATCCAGGAGGAATTTGGAGAAGTGCTGGAAGGAGATTGAACAAAGTTGATTTAGCCTTCATCAACGGTTTTTCTCCGCTGGAAGCCAAGTAGGAGCTATCTTGAAAGATGCTCCTCCTTATTTGATTTGTTGATTTCTTTAAATCTTCCATTGTGTTGTCCTTTGTGAATCTGAAATGAATATATTAGATCATGTCTGCAATTTTGTGTAGGAGAAAGGATAGTGTGTTGAAAAACTAGTACTGTATAAATAATTATCCTTTTTCTCTGTGTGTGCTATGATTCCTGTGATGATATATTATTTGTTTATTTTCTAGATAATATAGAACTATTATTTATATTGGGAAATATGTCACTACCTTTTTTCTATCTCTTTCCTAGATCAAATTTATTTAAACAATCATCTTACCTATGACTGTCCTAATATGATAGATTTATACCCTCTAGAGAGACCCGTACTCAGATGTGTATAAATTTTTAGTCTGACCAAAAATCCTCAATCTCTCTAGTGAGGATGGGTGCAATTAGGTCTGTCAAAACATATTGAAAGCTCATCAAAATCCAATGGTTTAATTGAAAGTTATGGCCCTCGCACTGAGGGTCATTTTTTTTTATATTGTATTATTTGTCAATTAGAGATCTCTATCTTCAACCTTTTGTATATCCCTACATTCAAAATCTTAATGACACAAACTTATATAGTAATAGGATTCTTCCATAATCTATAATAACCAAAGAAATTGGAGAGCCTATGTGCTCATTTAAAATTCAAAACAATTGACTAATTGCACCAAATCAATAACAATGACAATCAATGTAAATGAGGACTTCCTCTGTTCAAAGCCTCATAAAAACAAATTAAACCTGTATGTAAATGGTTAACAATAAAGACCAATACTATACCAATCCATTTATAATCACATTTACATTGTAATGGAGATTTTTTTTTATATACAAAAGAGCTGGCTATACCCTCACGGAAGAGAACAAGAAAGTTGCAAGCTTTTTATTTGTATTCAAAGAAAACTTTATTTCCCTCTCTTCCACACACCAAACCCTCTAAACCTCTCTCCAAATTTTACTGTTATGTGTTTATGATGTTTTGGTAAGGGTAGGAAACCTAAGAGCACTAGGTGAGTGGCTCTTAGTGTGGGGTCGGGGCCTAGAGTGGCTAGTACCAGGACAACCCAAGGGATGAGGGCTATGCGATGACACTCACCTAGCTTGCCACTCAGAGTTTCTACCTAGCCTTAGAATCTTTTGGGAGAGGGTTTGTATTTTGATTTTCTTTTCAGTTGTTATTTGGGAAAGGTTACTCTAACCCTAGGTATGACCTATATATCACTTCCTTGTGGACCTTGGTGTTTATCTCCTAGCACAGGGGAGTGGGCCTTTTTGGTATCCATGTGGTTGGGTGGTAAATCTTTTAACAAGGTACATTTCACAGTTGCAGAGCTTATGGATTCTTGCTTGTGTATTGTTCCATTTTTGAAGAAAGAAGACTTTGTATTTATCTTTCATTATTCTCAAATGTAAAGTTATTATTACCTCCTAGAGGAAATGAATGTAATGTAACATTTAATGTATTTCAATTTTATTTTGGATGGGTAGATTTAGGGAAAAGAAAAGGGAATGGTGAACTTTATGTAAATCGTGTTGTTGGAAAAGAAAAAGTAGTTTCATATATGTTTCAAGCAAAGTGGCATGTTTCTTATTACTATTGTTCAAGAAAAGTTAGTAAAACCAATGGGTTTATTTCATATGACAAATAGTTTAACTCCTAGATAAATTCTTTTACAAAGATTATGCTTTAAATGTTTATGAAATAAGGTTTAGGGAATATTGATGGAATCAATTGGTTAGTAATAAAATGATAGCATTTATATTTCTCTCTAAATAATTTCAAAAGTTATGCTTTAAGAGTTAGTACACTTAATGATCTTAAAATGATTATAAATGTACTATTAGGGAAATTTGGAAGGATTGTAAGTTAAATGATGTTTATGGATTGTTCATGCAAATCTTTTAAAGTTTAAAATTTTTTATAATTCGTTACTAAGGTTTTCTTTTCTAAAGAGAATCTTTGTTCTCTTTCCTAGTTCCCTTGTGGGGCATGACAAGCCAAGTCACCAGGTGGCCTCCACATTGAACCAACATTCTATTTTGAAAAAATACTCTAAAATGTAAAAGAATATGTGCACAATCATAAAGAAAAAAAGAGGAAGCTCGCTTACGTGAGTTGTCTCTCTCTAAAAAAAGGTATGTAATCCCGAGCCCAATTTATTTCATACTTTTCACAATCAACTACGTCACATGAATTTTATTTTTAGACATTTTATATTTTGCAAGTAGTACTCAACTACAAGAAGATGATATTAATGGTTTATTGACATGCAATCTTGTAAGCATAACTCATCTACGAGACCTCAAAATTAGTGGCTAACATTGGCTACACTCAACTTAGATAATTTGAGTCATTTTGACTTGAATATTTTTTTGTTAGAAAATGTTCAAATAAATACAACACATAATTTAAAATACCCTACCTTTTCCACACAAGGTTATCTTCAAGAGAATGACATCAAGAACGATGTGAGCATCTTTGAAACCCGCAAGAAATATGTTTTAATTAATCAATTTTAACATTTTGCATACATCACATCTACAAATGTATTTTCATTCATTCATATTAGAGTTTCCATGTTCTTCAACATATTATTATTATCAATATACCCATTGCACCTCCTTTTGGTAAGGTGCTAGTTTAAATATTCAATGATAAAAAGTTCTTACATTTATTTTTAAATGTTGGTTTAAATTAAAACAATAATTCTGCCCCAAAATCCATAAGTTGTATTCCACAATAATAAGACATACATCACCTACTAATTGGGACCATACCTTTATCTATATAAACTCTCTGAGGTAAAAGTAAAATAGTTTTAAATCTACGTTTTATGTGTTTGACAATTTGCCATATATTTATCTTTATATTTGTACATTATATGAACACTAAAACCAAAATTAATTTTTCACACACACACACACACACACACACACACACACATTACAATTTTATACAAATTGAATAAGTTGTTCAGTGAGATCTGGACTTGAAAGCTTATATATCTTGTTGTCCAAGAGAGTTGTTTTAATTACTAATATAATGAGGATGACAAAGTTCTTTGAGAACACAAACTATACAATAAGCCTTGGTCAATTGTGTTGATTGAAAGATGAAATCAACCATGGGCATGAAATTTAGCACTAATTTAGGGTAATTTGAGCACTATTGGTTCTATGTTCAAGTCACTTTTGTAGACGGGATGAAGTCACTTCTTTGTGGCCCCATCCACCTCACCGAGTTAACTTGAAGCTTTGTTGAAATCCAAAACAATAATGATAGCTTATAATTTTCTCTTAACTAGGTTTGCATGTCTGGATATTGACAATTCATTTTATTAGACGACAGAAGAATAGCTCATGTAAGAAAAATAGTTTTACAAAATGACATAAGATTTGGTGGTGAATTTTATGTAGTTTACATTCTTACCAAAATCAATAAATCACCGTATCTTCAAAATGCTTAATTACTAGTAGAGACATTATAGGGTTAAGAATGAATTGGTAAGAAATCACTTATTTAAGACATACATCTAGAAAATAAAATCACAATAAACTATTTGAATGATCATGCATTCATTCTTGTTGAAGAGACCCCCAACGATGAATTTTGAAACAGGAAATGCATGTTTTCTCCTCCCTCACCCCCATTTTTTCTCTTAATCATGATCTTGCACATTTCAAGAAATATTTTGATTTTTTTGTGGTAGTGTGATATTGTTGCATATAAATAATTATTAGTGTAATGAAATGATATGGAATATTTTAATAATAAGACCAAGCAGTCTAGGAGATCCAAAACAAAACCACCCTTAATTCATCTTTATGCCCTTAATGTTATTGAATTTTAGATTTGTTTGGGAGTGGGGATATGGAGAAGAGGCAATACATCCAAAGTCCCTTAAACTTAGCATAAACATCCTTGGAAATATAAATACTTTTTTCCTTAAAAATATAAAGAAAATTACAATTGAGAACTTTTCATTGCTACACAATGGTATCTTTCCATTAAATGCATAGGAGAGTGTGAGTAAAGCTTTTTCAAAATATAATTTTCCACCTATATTGCAAGAAATTTTTTCAAATTTTAATTTTTCACTTATATTGCAGGAAATCTTTTCAAATTTTAATTTTTTACCTATATTGTAGAAAATAATTACATGGTATCCATACCTTCAATAGATACAATCTGTATACATGAAACTGCTTTAATCGTGGAACATCAACAAACCTTAGTTGATCCATGGCATTGGTTGACCAACATTATCATATTTTTGATGTGATATATTCTTAGGATCAACAACACTGTAAACAAAAATAATAATGCATACACTCAAAACACAACATAAAATTATTATATTAAAGAAAATAAAACTGAAGATGAGGATTCACATCTATCAACAAAATGCATAGAATCCTAGTGACAACATATGCTTTCCCCATAGTATCATTTTTACCACCAAGCCAACTCATTGTGTAAAACACTAGACTTTTCTTGCCACCAAAACTACATGGGCATGTGCAAGATCATGAGGGGCCAAACTATGCCCTTAAGTGGCAATGAAAAATCAGCAAATCAGGGTTAGTCAACTTGACGTGAAAATTTCAACTAGCTATCAACCTACTATCAAAAAGTTGTAAGAATAGAATCTGTAGAAAATTGAATGTAGTTTCTAAACTACTAGGCCTTTTTTGAAAAAAAGTTAGTATGATTGGTGAAAAGTATAGATTTCAATGCAGTAGTACAAAAATTTCTAGAAAAAATAAGAAGTAGGTGTATGTCTGACCACCTTAATCATAATCAAATGATAATATTTTATTATAAGATTTTATATATAAGTAGTAGACTCATGCTCAGATGTGACGCATATTTTTTTGTAATTTTATTCCAAAAAAATAATTAATTATGAATTTTCTTCTATAACATTTTCAGAATAAAAAACTCTCGTGTTTGACCACCTTAACTCATTCAAAACTTTACAAAATTCAAAAAAAAAAATTCCTTATAGTAGGCGAAGCATAGAATGTGACGCATTTTTTGGATTTCAAAAATGTTAGACCATCTGAAAGTTATAGTCATTTTTCAATCAGTATATAAATTAGCACTTTAGAAGTAACTCAATTAGAAAATAACTAATAATTACTTACCAAATTCAAAATTTGACAGCAATTATATCGATAGAAAGTTGATAATCTCCTTAAGATACACTTTTTGTTTCATCAAATTCAGGTGAAAAAAAAGTCGTCAGCTACATGGTCGAAGTCTAGAACTTAGGGAAACAGGGGGAAAACACATTTTTGAGACATTTCAATAGTTGACCATGTAGGTTTGGTGCACAAAGCAATACCGAGCCTAATCGGGTACCCGATATTTTCGTATACCCAAAAATGCTTGTAGAATTTTGATTTTTCACTTTTCCCTCCCCTTTCTCCCTCCCATTTCTCCATCCTTCATATGATATATTATATATCAAAAACTATATATTAGATATATATTAGATTATTTATTATATATATTCAATATTATATAATATACATTTCATAGTAAATATTATTTAATATATATTAATATTAAATATTACATTATATATCATATACTATATATTATTTTATATGTATAATATATTAATATGTATTTTACAACTATGTACGAAAGGTTGGAAGATTGCAGAAAAATCATGGATGGAGATTGAAAGAAGCAAAGGAAATCAATTAGCCATTTAAAAAATTCATGGGTGGCCATTGAGGAAGAGAGAGAGTGAGAAGGTTAGGATAGAGAGAGAGAGAGAGAGAGAGAGAGAGCACTAGTACATTTTTCCTAGTTTTTCTACCAAAATTTTTGACCATGAAGCCAAAAGGTTTTGGTTGGTCGGAATATAGAAGGAAAACTTTCTTTTTTAAAAAAGTTATGCCTGTGTTAGTCAAAATTTTGACTAACATGGGCTTAACTTAAAAAAAGAAAAGGTTTCATTTCTCATTCATTATTACCATGACGAATTTGTTTCAAGGGAATTGCAGCTAGCAAGTGAAACACGAATTCTAAGATCTCTGAGATTTGAAGGGAATTGCAGAGTGCATCACCAATGGAATGAAGTTTATTTGACCTAGTTTTTATACCACTAGTACAAATCTAGGCTCGTTGCTAGGTATATGGGCTGGTTGAGCGTCACCGGCTTCATCCCAGGGTTTGTCTGCAAATGCGAATTAGAAATCTGGTCTCGTTGCTAGGTATGCATCATGATTTTCCTTAGGCTCTTTTCTTCTAAAGGAGAACATAAGAAAATATATCACATTTTTATTTCTTTTACCTATTCTTTTCATAGCTTGATGAGGGTTCCATATATAATTTTATGGTCAAGGGTTTCTACGTTCTCTATTTTGTATTATTCTTGGATAGGGTTTTGTATTATGCTAGTTTATATGTATGTGAAATAGGATAAGGGGTATTCAACATCCAGCAGCCAAATTTTCATGGATGCATTGTGTGCACTTTAGGCATCTGCATCTCTGAGATAGTCTCTTAAATTTGTGAGCTTCTTGCTCAGCCATTCGAAATCACTTGTGAAGTTACAGACAAGTGAAATCTCCTTGTTTATCTCTTCTAACAACATCCCACCAAGTTTTTCAAGAACAACATCAATCACAACAGATGCCATAATTGAATTTTTAAGTAACTGAGAAACTGAAGCACTCTCAAATATTACTGTGGACCACACAGTTATAACTTAAAGAACTCTTAAACACTAGAATGAACTTCTCAAAATTTGATGGCTCTTAACAACTGAGAAACTAAAGATTAGCACTCAGTTATTGACCAATTTGAACCAAGTTAAACTGATCAAGTTGCAATGAATGTGAGTACAGCTGGGGAAGAAGTAAATTTATAAGAATGAATACAGAGCTTATTAGGAAGGATTCTTGGCCTTCTTGCCCAAGTTATTCTAATCACTTTTACTTTAATTATTCTCATCTTCCTTTTGACCCATGAATATAATAATTGTGGATACTAGTGTGCCATAGTTGCCCATAGACAAACCTAGGAAGAGTGCAACAGTGGAAGACTCAATTCCAAGGTACTATGTACCCTCACCCAAAACTTCTAAGTTTCAAATACTTAAGGAAAAGGAAGGAGATCAAACAATAATTTCCTTTCTACTGTTCAACTTATAGATACCTCTTAGGACTCCTTGAGATCTGACTCACAAAAGATCAATTTTAGGTTCTAATGACAAATTCCTCCAAATAGAGCCCTTTAAGGATCCTACCAAACTACTTTGGAACTCCAAAAATTTACAAAGGATAGACCAAGAAAATGTGAAGGATTTGCATCATTTAGATATGTCTAACTATCCACCAAAAGATAGGTTATAGATCTACTCCAGCACTTCAAACTTCTTCCCAAGTACACAGTTGTAATCAGGCCTAATTAGGCTTGGTTTTCAAAGGAAGTCCTAAGAAATGGGTACACAGATCCAAACCAACCTTGTGAACACTTAGAGGGATGCAAAATTAATCTAAATCCACCATTCACTTGATCACTTGCTTCATGCAAACTGTTGCACACTCAAACTCCTACAATTCAGGACCAAATACATAGAGATATTTGGTCTGGGGCTCATTTGTAAAAATAGAAAACTTCATCCCCTAGTTTCCTCCTTCTGGAATCTTTGAAATAATTCTAATATCTTTCATTTTTATTTGGTTTCATGCAATTTGGCTGGTAGAGTCGCGAGCTAGACCTCCATTTGCACAAAACCCTGTTGGAGCAAGGGTTTTTGGACTAGTTTTAGAGATCCTATCACAACTTGGGCTAGAAATCACCAAATGAACTTAGACTTGTTGCATTTTCAATTTAACAGGATAGAATTCCAACAAAATTAATTTATCACCCTTCACCAATCTATACAGATCATACACACTGCAAATAACAGAGATTTTATAAGAGAAAACTAGAGAACTTTATTGATTTTTCAAAATAGAGCCATAAAATGGAACCTGTTCTATTGGGAAGGTTCTTAGACATATATATAAGCTTCCTCCACCAAGAAACTACCCTTGAATTAGTTGGAGTTAGTTAGATCTTTGAATTAGCCACAAAATAGCAACTTTGACAACTTTTTGAAAAAGTTGTAAAAGTTGCTTAGCAACTTTTTGTTGCACTTTTCAAATCTTGCTAAAATGTCTAAAACTATGACTCTATTTCTATTTTTCATTTTGAGAAGATCCTGAGTGACTTTGAGTCACAAAGGAAATGCCCTAATCCTTCAAAAAGTGATATTTTGATGAGTTTTGATCACTTGAGGGACATAAAATTATCAGTTGATCACTTGATTTTATTTTCAACTCAATAGATAATTTTTTGTCCCTCAAGTGATCATAACTCATCAAAATAGCACTTTTTGAAGGATTAGGGCATGTCCTCTATGACTCAAAATCACTCTAGATCTTCTCAAAATGAAAAATATAAATATCTTTTTCACAACCATTCTTCCCATATATCTGAACTCTAAAATACATCCCACAGATGTATTTAAATACTAAAAAATCCCCAAACTCTATCGCATGTTGATATACAAAAATTTCCCAGCCCGTGCCAAAAAAACTCAATTCTAGTGCTTGTACTACATGACTGGTGCCAAACATAGTAATTTTTAGTGGCTAATATTCGCCAATTGGCTAATTTTGGAAATTTGAGAATCCAAATTTGGCTAATAATTCGAGATTTAAGGCAACCTAAATCACCATCTTTTTACAAAATTTTGATTTAGAATTATTTAAATCATTACATAGTTTATTTTATTAAAAACTTGAACTCGAAAATTCACCACAATATTCGATACATGATTATATTTGGTTCGCCAAAATTTTATAAGTTGTTGTGGAAATTTAAATTTATTCTCTAATAATATATCATGATTATTAGTTACTGTAGGGATCTATCACCAAATTTTAGTTGGCATTACTGACTTAAAGTATAATCTAGTGACCCTCATTATATTCTATGAGGTAAAAATGTTACTATTTGGTTTGTAATGCTTATGGGAGCTAAAATTTCTTCCAGATTGTTAATTTCAATATAAATCAATGGTCTTGAAGAAATTTTGGGGCCCATTAGTATTTAAAAATATCAATACATTTGTCTCACACAATACAATGAAGTTATTAGATTATATTTTAAATAAATGGTAGCAAGTAATTATTACAAAGCCTATTCCTTAAACCCATCAAAGATTTCCACATTAAGCCTAATAATTTTCTATAAAAATTCTATTTTTTAAAATAGAAGTATTCACCGTGGTGATTAATTAATTCTTTTTCATTGTTTGAGATTTGCCAATATTTTCTACAAAAAAATTGTTATTAAAAAATAATCACCAATAAGAATAGATTTTTTTTGAAAAAGTTTGAGAGATTCGCCAAAAGAAATTAATTTTCTTTTCAAGAAAATGAAAGATTCGCCAAGATTTAATATCTTTTTTTAGAGGGGGGTTTCTTAAAGATTACCTTGGTGCCAAAACAAGGCTCTCCCAATCGCTGACTGTGAGCTGCTGGCAAAAAGCAACAAAATGAGTGTGGACACCTGAAGATAAATATCAGATAGGGGAAAAGCACCTGCAACAACAGAGGTAATAGTTGTAGATACAGATGAGGATATCCCATAAATCCCTAATATATTGAATATAGTGAATAAAAAACTAAAAAAAGTAATACAAAAATTATTACTATTTTGGAAGATGCAAATCCAACCGAGGAGATGCTGAAGAGGACAGATGAATTGATGGTGCGAGCACATCATTTTGAAGTAAGCAGTAATGAATCTTTAGTTATAACAAAAGTTCAATAAAGGTTTATATTTTATACTCTTTTATGTCATGACCTAAAATATGTATGTGTTCTTGTTATAGGATTTTTTGCTTGCTCAATTACCTGGTCATGGACATCGCGGCGAGGCTAGTAGTAGCATCATGCAAAATAGTAATAATTTCTACATTGACTCTTCTTTAGTTTTTTCTTCACCATATTTATTATATTAGGGATTTCTAGGATATCCTCATCAGTTAATTATATTATATGTCATGTTAATGAATATTGTTATGTGTTAATGAATCTTGATTAGTGTTGCGTATTAATGAATGTTATATCATATTAATGGATGTTATGTGATTGCATTGATTGTATTAAATTGCAGGAGGGCCTAACAGATATACTCAACATAGAATTGACTACTAGTCTGGGCAATTGAACACACTGAGTCTTTGGCTTGAGAGAAAGAGTTGGGTAATGTTGTTTCTGGAGACCTGTGCAATTGTCCTCAGTGGCCTCTTTTTTTTTTAACAGGTATTTTTATATATATGTAGTGTCCATGTTTTTTTTTAATATAGATTCTTTTTGTGTATATGCTAGTGCTATGGAACCTAAATAAACAATTATAAATGTAATAGCTAATGTTTTTGATGAAGGCATTGATGTACCACATGTAAACCAAAATCCATGCTTAATGCCATTTTGTGAAAAATGAGTTTGTCTATTAGCATATCAGATTTTGTTACACCCTTCATGACTATAATGTTTAAGTTAAGTATTGATGCAATTTTCTAAAGTAGCAAGTTTTGTTGTCATTGTTTTTTTTCTAGTGGCTCTGAGGAGATCAAGAATTATCAAGGAAAGATATTGAAGTAGAAAGGAAAAGTTTTTGAGAGGTTACAAATATTGAGTCATCAATTAGGTATACTTTTTTTAAAGTAATCGCTATAGAAATGGTTAAGTTTTCCTGAATTTTTAAAATAAGTCATAATTATTCAGTATCATATTCTTAGCTGTAAGTTGTAGGTCTTCATACCATAAATTTTAGAGTTCAACTCTTACATGGAAAAAGTTGTAGGTTATACTAAACCATCTGTTATCTTTTTTGACTCTTTAGTTTTCAGAAAGATTAAATTCACATCCTAGTTGTCATTGTGTTTGAGACATAAAGCTTTATTTAACTAAATTAATTCTTTTAATATTGAGATAAAAAATGTACAAATAAAGCCTAGATTGGGGACTGCATAGAAAACTATCATATGAAGAACTACTGAAATGGCAGTATCAAAGTTCCTTACAAGCAATCCACATATCAAAATCTAGTTGTAGGATTGAAAAAAAAGACAAGATAAAAAAGTTCATAGGCCCATACAAGACACCCACCAAAATATAGACCATCAATTTATAGAACCCTTACAAGATATCCCAAGGAACAATAGGTAGTGAAAACCAAATAGATAAATAAAAAAACATAACCATATGTTGCCTCACCTATTTGAGGTAGGCCAGACTCGGTCCAATTCTCTTAACAATGGTACATATCCGTCCAAGTGCAGCAACCTTCAAAGATTTGCAGCGGTAAAGAGAATCCCCATATTTTATCAGCCTAACATAGTCTTTGGCCACTTTGGCAATGAGATTGCGAGCAATATTGATCTATCCAAGGGCCAACTTGTAGTGATCTTTTTCATATAAAACTTTTAGCAGATCTCCATAAAATGGATGCACATCATCTTGGTGGGGGAAATCATCTTAGCAAATACATCTGAAGCAATAGAAGAAGTAGTAGTAGCAGCAAATACATCACTGACACTTTTCGAGCATATTTCATTGACTCCTCAGAATGAGTAGCCTTTATTTCAGCTACCTCATCACTATCATCCTCGTCCATTGCCTTGAGGTTCTCACTTCTTTTTCTTTCATGTTCAATATCTTGTAAAAGTGCAGAGGAAAGAGAACATGACAAATTGAAATAATAAGATACAAGTTGAGGAAAATTGAATCAAAAAATGTAAATTCTAACAAACCAGTTAAAAAAAAACCATTAATAAATTCATAACCAAATCTAGTTTGCAAAAGTCACCGCAATTGAAACTCACCTTCTCAATATTTTCTCTAATAGCATACTTGCAATCCCACTAACAAATCTTTGTAATATCGGCTCCATTGAATCCTTGGGTATAACAGGCCAATGCCATTAGGTATAATGAAAACTATTTTCTTGGTTGTCATACCATCTATCTTCATCAACAATTGGTTAAGGACTCTGTCCGCAGCACCACTAGCATCCCCAACACTGCTTCCATGCTGCAAACATGCAAACCAATTATGCATCACCAGTCAAAGCCTATCTCTCAAATAGTTCAAACAAAATGAAAAAACCCACAGTTTCACGTAGAGCAAAGTAGATGGATTGCTAGAGCCCACTGAAAAATCTCTGTAATAGCTGATCAATAAATATAATGGACAGGGCATTCTTCTTAGACTCCTCAAAATCCTTCTAGAGATTTCTTTCACTTTCTCCAACCAACTATGACATGATCTCAAGTCCATTGATACAGAAAAAGAAGGCACCAGTTTCATTTGCCACTACCCTAGCAATTAAAGTTTTCCTAGAACCAGGAGGCCCATAGAGCAAAATATCCTTTGGGGGCTTCACACCAATAGATTTGAAGATTTTTGGGCATCTAAGAGGAAGCTCTACCAATTCATGGATCACCAGTCAAAATTAGTTGAACTAGACTTTCTTTGTTGTATAATTGATTTAGTATAGAATATTTTCCAGCAGGATTTTTTTTTAAAAAGAAAGGTTTTCGTAGCATTATCTACCACTTGAGGAAAAGTTTCCATAACTAAATTTCCTTGCCATAGTTAATATTACTCTAAAGAATTACAAGTTAGTAAGTCCTCGGCTAAAGGGCTGATAAACTAAATAAAGTTTCAAACATATGAACAGATAAAACTCATACAAGCAAAAGCCAGAGTCAAATTGAATAGCATTAGCTATTTGTCAGTGGAAGGTCCCTGCTAGAATAGACACATTTGTCACTTCATTAAGATGACAATTGTGTACTAAGTTTCCTAACTATATAAGTCATCGTCATCTTTATTATCTGCTGTAGAAAATACATCTGAAGCACCAGCAGAAGCACTAGGAAATTAAAATTCAAACCAAAGCCTCGAGATTGTTGTAGTATTTGTGCAAAGGCTTGATACTTCTAAATATCAACATCACTAACACTTCTTTGGGCATATTTCATTGACTCCTCAAAATAAGCAGCCTTTATTTCAGCTACCTCATCACTATCATCCTCATCCATTCTCACTTCTTTTTCTTTCACATTCAATATTATCCTGTAATAGTGCAGAGGAAAGAGAACATGAAAAATTGAAATAATAAGATACAAGTTGAGGAAAATTGAATCAAAAAATGTAAAATTCTAAAAAAAACCATTAAGAAATTCATAACCAAATCTAGTTTGCAAAAGCTGCCACAATTGAAACTCACCTTCTCAATATTTTCTCTAATAGCATACTTTCAAGCCCGCTGACAAATCTCTGTAATATCTCATTAATAAATATAATGGACGGGGCATTCTTCTCAGCCTCCTCAAAAGCCTTTCAGAGATTGCTTTCACTTTCTCCAACCAACTTTGACATGATCTCAAGTCCATTAATACAGAAAAAGAAGGCATCAGTTTCATTTGCCACTGCCCTAGCAATTAAATTTTTCCCAGAACCAGGAGGCCCATAGAGTTGAATACCCTTTGGGGGCTTCACACCAATATATTTGAAGAGTTGTGGGTGTCTAAGAGGAAGCTCTACCAATTCACAGATCACCAGTCGGAGCCTATCTCTCAAATAGTTCAAACAAAATGAAAAAACCCACAATTTCATGTAGAGAAGAGCAGATGGATTGCTAGAGCCCAAAGCAGTCTGGAAAATAGAATGAGCAGGGACCAGCTAGAAACAAGCAGCAGAATGAGTGTGGACACCTAGAGATAAATATCTAGACTAATCACCAATCAGGATGCCGTTGGTGATTAGTCTGGATATTTATCTTCAATTTTTTTTAAACATTCCACATTTCATCAAAATTTCAACCCACCTGCATCGAAAGTCTGGCCTAGAATTGACCATTATGTATCAAAATTTGGTGTTGCAGGTTTGGCATCTTGGTCAAAGCTACTAAATATTTAGACCAAATGTGGTCGAAATATGACCGTCGTGAGTTTGGAATACTGGTCGGAGTGACCAAAGTTTTTGACAAATATTAATTTATATTGGTCAAAAGATTGACCAATACACCAACACTTGCCAATGTTATTTTTGGCCTAGATTT